>JAXQQM020074128.1:0-122734 GCA_034641835.2 Pinus albicaulis
AGTAGGTTGCTCTGTTGAAAATGCAGCAAGATGATGGAGCTTAGTGAAATGAAGTTGCCTTCACTAAGTGGGCCCGCAGGCGATTTTTGGCGCAAAGTCTATTTTTAGACTATGTCTATTTTTAGACATATGGAGCATGGTCCAGGGGTTGCAGTATGTTATTCTTGGAGTATTGGTCATGTTGGTAAAAATACATGGACCTCTATTTTTAGACATTTAGGTCGAAGTCTATTTTTAGATTGCCTATCCTAAAAATAGAAAAGTCAAATATTATTTACCCTTAATAATATTTGGACTCTAAACTTCAGTTTACTCTCTTGGAGCACTTCAGTTCGAGCTACAGAAGTGGCTCATGCATCTGACAGAAGAATTACGCATCTTAGTCAGTGAGTCACATGTGGCTAGTTGACTTGTAAGCCAGGGACTTCAAAGACATAAGTTTGTGGAGTTGATGAGACACTGGTGGAGTTGTACCGCTAACTTAGTTGAACCAAGTTAGATTAGTTTAACTAATCAACTATACTAGTAATGAGGGAGTGAAGTCAAATAATATTTAATCTAATAATTATTAACTCATTATTCAATCCAAGAACACATATCACTCATGCTGTATTGACATTTCAAAGGGAGACCAAAGGAGAGAGATGAAAAAGGTTGAGATAGTTAACATTTGTGTATGAGATTTGCACCACTGAGGAATTGCCCATGATGATTGCTGCCGCTGCTGATGATCTTGAATCTGATCTCTATTTAGACCAACCTTGATTGCGCAATAGAGGTAGAGAAGTAGTGGGTGTGTTTTGAACCTGTGACTTGTTCAAAACCAAGCTAGTTTTTGTGTAGCTTTGGGAGATAGTACTGAGTACTTGTGAGGAGTTTGTACTATGTATCAAGCATGTTTTCCATTATAATATAATAGCCGGGGTTTTCAGCTATAGGCTTTCCCCATACATACTGTGTTAATGTGTATGATGATTTGATGTGCTATCGCTTGTTTTATTTCCGCATGTGTGATGATCTGAGTGGAAGAGATTACGTGTTACATATGAATTCGAATTGATATGTGATCAGGATAATCTCGGTGGATAAATCTTCTTTATTCAGCAAATTTCTACATGGTATCGGAGCTAGATTAATTATCGGAGCAGAGATTGATCATCACAGTGATTACAAACTTATTTCGGTAGACAGAGTCTGCATGCGGGCCAGGTAGCCTCTGGATCCATCCTTTCCTTTGAAAGGTGATACATCCAGTAAATTCCCCTGTAGTCGATCTCTGTGCTAGAAATAATTTGTTCTCACATATCAAGAGCGGTTGAGCTTTGAGTTGGAATTCGAATTTTGCAGCAGTTTGTTTTCTTGGTGCCGGAGTTGAAAATGTCTTTCAACGGTTTGCGACTCGAATATGCTCTTGAAGGCAGTTCGAATTATGTTGCATGGAAGGATCGCATGGAGGCAGTATTAGAAGATAATGGACTGAAGGAGTTCATAGATACAGATGTCCAAAAGCCCACTGATCCTGCTGAAATCGAAGCTTGGCAAAAGAAGATGGCGAAATGTCGAAGGATTATGTTGGAGGGCGTAAAGGATCACATTGTATCCAACCTGCATGGAAAAGCTTCTCTATATTTAATGTGGAAAGCGTTGACAGATCTATTCCAGAGTAAGAGCGACCAAAGGAAGCTGGCGCTCAAAGATAAGCTCAGAAACATCAAGATGGAGAAAGGCGACAATATCGCCAAATACCTCACGAAGTTCACTCAATGCAGAGATGAGCTAGGAAGTGTGGGGGTGATTGTCGAAGATGAGGACATGGTGGACCTGGCTCTCCTTGGTCTTCCGAAGGCTTGGCATTCATATCAAGATAGTGTCAATGGTCGGGAGAAGTTGCCGGGATGGGAGCGCCTTTGGGCGGATCTCATGCAGGAGGAGATAAGGAGGACTACCAAGGATGGATCTTCATCCAAGGTATCTGATGAAGAAAATTGCGCTTTGGCTGCCAAAGCAAAGAAGGGGAAGAGCAAGAAGGCTTCTCAGTCTCGTGCGAAAGGAAAGAAGCAAGAAATGTCCAAGGTGAAGTGTTTTCACTGTCACCAGCATGGACACTATGCCACAAATTGTCCGCAGAAGAAGAAAAATAAGAAGGCTGTCGGATCTGCAGTGGGAGAGGCATTGGCTTCTCAATTCGAACTGGATTTTTCACTGATCGCATGCTTGGTTTCAAGTGTGGCGGGATCAGTATGGTTCTTGGACAGTGGTGCGTCATTTCACATGACCGGAGATCGAGATCTGTTTTCAGATCTGGAGGAAAAAGATCTTGGAGTGCACATCGAGATGGGCGATGATGGTAGATATGTTACGATTGTACGTCATGGCCATTCTTGAGAGGGGAGTCTGTAAACCTTTCATATTGAAGGAAGTTTGTATGTTCCAGATTGATGAAGAACCCGACTTATGTAGATTAGTAGGCGATGTGGTTCGGGCCCTTGGAGGTTTTCCGGGCTGAGAATACTGTTATTTGGAGGGCCCGGAAGATAGGGGTTTGAGTCAAGAACCTTTATCAATTGCGAGTAGATGGCTGCGCAACAATGGCATGCAAGGCGGGAGAAGTGGTGAGCCGGGATGATGAGGGTGAACTGTGGCACAAGAGATTGGGCCACCCTCACCATGGAGCTTTGAAGATACTGCAGTAGATTTCTACTGGGCTTCCTAAGGGCACTCTTGCGCAGTCAGATCAGTGCAAGGGGTGTACCTTGGGGAAGTATGTGAAAGCCACCTTTCATGAGAAGGATAGTCGCGCCACAACGATCCTTGAGAGAGTTCACACAGACGTGTGTGGTCCTTTCTCTGTAGCTTCGACAGCAAAGCACAAGTACTATGTGATCTTTGTTGATGATTTCTCTCGGAAGTGCTGGATCTTCTTCATGCAGAAGAAGAGAGAGACATTTTCTAAGTTCTGTGAATTCAAGGCGCTGGTAGAGAAGGAATCGGGGAAGCATGTGAAGGCTCTTAGGAGCGACAATGGTGGTGAATTCATCTCGGCTGAATTCAAATACTTTTGCAGCGCAGAAGGGATTTGGAGAGAGCTCATCGCACCCCATAACCCACAGCAGAACGGGGTGGCTGAGCGGAAGAACAGAACGATCGTGGGTGCTGCACGGGCGATGTTGCATGATCAGGGCCTACCCCTTCACTTGTGGGCTGAGGCATGCAATACAGCAGTGTATGTGCAGAACCGTTGTCCTCACAAGGTTCTTGGCATGAGTACACCGGAGGAGGCTTATTCTGGCAAGAGGCCTGATATTTCCCATTTGCGGATTTTTGGTTCTCCTGTCTACATGCATGTGACGAAGGATGCGAGAAGGAAGCTGGATCCGATCGCAGAGGTTGGAATATTTGTGGGGTACACTGATACACCTCACAACTATCAGGTGTATCAGTTGTGCGACGGGATATAAAATTTCAGGAGGAGAAAGCCATGCAGTTTTCGCTTGAGAGGGAGCTACACTTGCATGCAGATGAGGAGCTGTTAGTTCCTAAGGAGGAGCTTCCTGATGTGGATCAGCCACAAGAGGAGGTTCAGGAGGTGGAAGAAACCACCCAGGCAGCGCCAACCATCAGAGGGCGCATGCGCACTACAGAAGCTGAGCGACTGGCTCGGGATGCAGAGAAGGTTGTAGGACCACCTACAGCACAGCGCAGACAGAGACAGTCACCGTATCGGTACACTGGATACATGGCTCTTATGAGTCAATGTGTTGTGACAGAGCCATCCTCTTTTGAGGAAGCTGTGGAGGAACCCGCATGGGTTGATGCCATGATCGAAGAATATGATTCGATCATCAGGAACAGTGCATGGGAGATTGTCCCAAGACCGATGGGGAAATCAGTGGTGGGTTCGCGATGGATCTACAAAGTGAAGCAGGCAGCTGACGGGAGTGTGGAGAAGTACAAGGCGAGATTTGTCGCCCGTGGCTTCTCACAGATCGAGGGGATTGACTATGAGGAGACCTTTGCACCTGTCGCAAGGTACTCCTCCATACGGACGATCCTTGCTCTCTCAGCGCAGATGGGGTGGCACATTCATCAGATGGATGTGAAGACTGCGTTCCTCAATGGAGTTATTGAGGAGGAGGTGTACATAGAGCAGCCTGAAGGTTTCGAGATCTTCAGCAGTGAGTCGCATGTGTGCCGACTCAAGAGAGCACTGTACAGGCTGAAGCAAGCACCTCGTGCTTGGTACACAATGAATTGATGCTTATTTCACCGGGCTTGATTTTCCAAGAGTGAGGTGGATCCTAACTGCACGGGGACAGGTGGAGGGGGAAGCCGCTGATCATTGTACTCAGAGATGATCTCTGAGCTGACAGATGAGTCGTTGGATATTTCATGCAAGGAGGACCTGTTAGAGAGTTCGAGAGAAGGACCTGGGCCTCCCTATTATTTCCTGGGATTGAGATTTGGCGCAGAGCTGGAGGACTGTTATGCTGCATAGTATGCCCGGGAGATACTGGAGAAGTTCAACATGCATGGCTGCAAGCCTGTTGATACTCCTCTTCCTAGAGGTTGGAGGAAGGAGGATGCTACTTTGGCGGAGGTAGTGGACGCCACTGTTTATCGACAGTTGGTGGGGTCGCTTATGTATCTGGTCAATACACGACCCGATATATGCTATGCTGTTAACCAGCTTTCACAAGCTATGGTTAAGCCTACCAAGATCTTCTGGAAGGAAGGCAAGCATGTATTGCGTTATCTTAGAGGCACATCGGGATATGGCTTGTGGTACAGACAGAGGATGGAGCGGTTTTCCGGCTTCATCGATGCAGATTAAGTAGGAGCCCAACAGACTGAAAGAGCACATCCGAGAGTTTTCAGCATTGGTCGACGCTAGCTTCAAGACAGCCAGTAGAAGCAGAGATCCATGGGAACTCCATTTCAGCCAGGCCGAGTATGTTACGGTGGCAAAGAAGCTTACGCATGTGAGGCTATTTGATGAGGAAGATCCTCGCAGGTTTGTTCAGGTTGCATTTGGAGCCTACAGTGATCTACTGTGATAACCAGAGCTGCATCAAGCTCTCGGCTAATCCAGTTTTTCATGATAGGTCCAAACATATCGACATCAGGTACCATCACATCAGAGATTGTGTTCAGCGGAGGATCATGATGCTTTCATATGTTCCCACTGAGGATCAGGATGCCGACATCCTGACGAAGGCGCTCACCAGGAGCAAGTTCGAATTCCACAGAGGCAGGATAGGGGTTGCAGATAATCCATATCTTGCTGAGAGGGAGTGTTGAAAATGCATCAAGATGATGGAGCTTAGTGAAATGAAGTCGCCTTCACTAAGTGGGCCCGCAGGCAAATTCTGGCGCAAAGTCTATTTTTAGACTATGTCTATTTTTAGACATATGGAGCATGGTCCAGGGTTGCAGTATGTTATTCTTGGAGTATTGGTCATGTTGGTAAAAATAGATGGACCTCTATTTTTAGACATTTAGGTCGAAGTCTATTTTTAGACTGCCTATCCTAAAAATAGGAAAGTCAAATATTATTTACCCTTAATAATATTTGGACTCTAAACTTCAGTTTACTCTCTTGGAGCACTTCAGTTCGAGCCTTGGAAGTGGCTCATGCATCTGACAGAGGAATTACGCTATTCCTAGAGGTTTGGTGAGCTCATGCATGGTTGACTTCAGTTAGGACTTCAGTGGCAGAAGTTTGGTGGAGTTGATGAGACAGTTGGTGGAGTTGTGTTCGGTTTAACTTAGTTGAACTAGTTGAGATTAATTTAACTAGCTAATCAACTAGTAATGAGTGGAGTGAATTAAATATTATTTAATTCACTAATTATTAACTCATTATTCAACTCAAGAACACATCAGTTCACTACAGTGCATGGACAGTTCAGTGGAGACCAGTGAAAGAGGTAGATGAAAGGGTTGAGATAGCTATCGGTTGTGACATCAGTTGTGCATGAGATTTGCACCACACTTGGAGGAATTGACCATGATGATTGCGCTGTCAAGCCAAGGAGATTCGAACCTTGGATCTCTCATTAGACCAGCCTTGATTGCGCAATAGAGGCAGGCAATTAGTGGACGTGTTTTGAATCTGTGACTTGTTCAAAACCAAGCTAGTTTGTGTGTAACTTTATGAGATAGTACTGAGTACTTGTGAGGAGTATTGTGCTATGTATTGTTACATGTTCTCTCCATTATAATATATAGAATAGCTGAGGGGTTTTCAGCTATAAGCTTTCCCCATACATACTGTGTAATGTGTGTGATGTTTTGATGATCTTTTGATCGCATACCGCTTGTTTTATTTCCGCATGTGTGATGATCTGAGTGGAAGAGATTATGTGTTACATATGAATTCGAATTGATATGTGATCAGGATAATCTCGGTGGATAAATCTTCTTTATTCAGCAAATTTCTACATGCTCAGAGGATGAGCAACAGTTTCAGTAGGGGGGTGATGATGGGCCTCTAAATTAGACATAAATTAAGGCCCATCTAACCTTTCTTAAGCCCATCTACCTCTCTTATGCACATAAAAAGATATCTTAAATCTCTCCTTCTGCACTTAATAATATTTTATTATGCTTTAATATGTTCTTAGGAAGGATTAAAGGTAATTGCATATTTGTGCCTAATATTGGTTATTTTTGTAGAATATTGTGAGAATATTTGGTAGATTATGCAGATTTGGAGAAGGAGATAATTTAGGGACTCGCTCCTTGCCACTGGAAGATCAATATTGAAGAATAAATGAGCACAATATCAGGAAATTAGGGAGAAATATTGGAGAGATTCAAGGGGATTGTCCACCCTCCTTAAATTTTAAAGGTAGCCAAAGGATCCTCATGAGATCCCCTCCAACAATTTGAATTCTAGAGGTAGCTAAGAAACTCAATACCTAGTGGACTCAAGCCATACTTCACTTGGAGTCAAGTGGACTCATTACCTATTCTTTAGGGGGTTGTTGGTAGCTGCCATTGAGGATAAATAAATTTGATCAAGAGCTAATTAGGGTTGATTGTGGTGGATTCTGGTCCATTTGATGCAGTCCATTCCATTCCATTCCATCCCATGTCATTCATTTTCCATTCTATTAGGCTCTTGTTGTTTAAGAACTTCGGGATGTAATAAGACTGTATTTTTGTAATGCAATGAGTAATCAGATGTTATTTTGTTGATCTAGTTTCAAGGAGTGAGGCTCGTGGGTTAGGGCCCAATCCATGTGCCTCAGCTCCTCTGTTGATTCCATTCTTTTCTTCCATGTCATTTAGCTAGTTTTTCTTCTGAACATTTAGCTAGTTTGCTGGTATTTTTATTTATGTTTTAGTTTTATTCCTGTTATCTTTTGTTGTAGATTTAATCTGCTTACAGAGTGTTAGAATAGTTGATAAACTCCATAAAGTTGTGAGGCCAGCCTTCCCCTCTCAACTCTATCAATAGAGCTCAAGGAGGGTAGACCTTTCCCCACAAACCAAAAAAAATGCTTTCTCACTTATGATTTCTTGGAAAGAGATTAGATCAGTGATTGTATTTTCATGAACATATTGTCTGTCTTTTTTTTTGCATAAGTAGGCAGGGTTGATTGTAGGTACAAGAATCTTCGCCCAGGGGAAGTTCTCCAACACCTCTCACTTTATGTTTCATGCTTCCAACCACCTCTGTTACGCTCTATTCCCTCCTTCTTCTTTCATTGCAACTTTCACTCTTTTTTCAAAAAAAGCTTGAATAACCTTTAATGTTTGACCTCTGCCTTTCCTCCTCGAATATCCCGCCATCGCACTTTGCATTTCGCAACATTTTTCTTTTTCCTTTAAGACTTACCACTCCCAACCGCTGATCACGACATCACTGTAGAATTTTTCCATGTCATCCCCATCACAAATTGCATTTCGCAATCTTTTATTTTTGCCTTTAAGACTAACTGCTTCCAAACACCGATTGTGATAATCTTCATACTCTGCCGCTGGTCCCACCGCCAAGTCACCCTGCGCATTTTGCACTTCGCAACTTTTCCTGGACAACATTTCCTCTACCCCTCAAACTTTGCGATACTGCGAATTGCGATATCGCATTTCACATTTCGCAACTTTTACCACATCGCAAATCTCAAATCGCAACTTTTTTCCCCATTGCACTTTGCACTTCTTCATTTTTACCCCGTCGCACTTCGCAGTTTTACCTCATCGCATTTCGCATTTGTTGGGAAAAATACTGAGAGGGGGGGTGAATCAGTATTTACTGCATATTCAAAACTTTTACTTTTTCTTGCTTCTAAAACCCATACGCTACTTTCCTGAAACAGACTCGCGTATATACGCGGATACCCTTTATGAAACTCGCGTATACAAAGATATCTAATTATGTCATAAGTTCTTCACTTAAATCATTCCATCATTCATTCATCAGATGTTTAATAAACAGTAAGCATGAACAGTAAGAACAGAGTAAACCATCACACAAAGTATCACACATGAACACCAGGATTTTTAGGTGGAAACCCAAGTCGGGAGAAAACCACCGCTGTCGTTGCTCAGCCTTCAATATTTTATTATTGAGAAAACATCTTACAACATATACAGCAGACTTACCAAAGACGCAAAGTACTCCATCTACCGCTTACTAAATACTTTCCCGAAGGGAGCTCCAACTTCTAATTGCCAATGCTCTTCCCCGAATGGTTACCACCGACCAAGCACAACCTCTCCCCGAAGGAGCAGACTCTCCGATCTCTTTACTGAAATTTCACCCGAAGGAGCTACAATCCTCTAATCGTGTTTAACTACACTTGGCGGACCACGTTTCATCAATTTTCACACTGGATCCAACAACTTCAATAGAGCACAACTTGTAGGCCATGTTTCATCATATTTTCAGACTGGACCCACTCCATACATTTAAGCACAAATAAACATCAGGCTTGATAGCTAAAACAGAAAGTGTGATCATCAGATTTTTATAAATTTATGTTTCAAGAACCCTAGTTTGCATACGCTTCTTTTATTAAGATAAACAAGCAGATATACGCGTCATTCATTATCACCAAGCAGAGGCCTTCAGATAAATTGTGAGTGACATCACAAGATATTTACACTTTCTTAGCAAAAAAGTCAGCATCATACGCAGCCTTTTCACGGTGAACTAGCGCATGGTTCTTTCCATATTTTAGGTCGCAATTCTTCAACGTGATATCACACGATTTTTATCCTTTACTCTTTGTAATATATTCGCTTCTTTTTCTCGATTGAATTCATTCAAAGGGAACAGATCTAGCAAATACAAGTACAATACATATCTAGATCCCCTTCTTCATCACTCCATCATTGGTGCATCATACTTTCAGATCTTTCATTCAACTGTAACCCTTTCCATTCAGATATACTCCAGAGAGAAGTATTCATTCAAGCTCAGACATCTTGCACCCACACTCATGATTTGTACAATGAATTTCTTCTCTTTTATATAGGCTTACCCATTTTCAATACCATGAGCCCCTTTTTCAATACCATGAGCCAAAACAATACCATGAGCCCAAAACTACATTACTTCTGATGGTATTCCTGGACGGGGTCATTTAGAAGAATCATTACCCAATACAATGGGTCAATACCATGGTGGTTACCCCTGGTTTTGCACTTTATGAGCGCTTTTGCCCATACGCGACTTGGCACGTTTATTCCCGCGTGCATACGCGACTTCCCCTAGGTAAATCCGCGTATGCATAGAGACATACTCTTTTCATCAAGATTTAGCACATGCTGAATTCCTTTCTTCATTCCCTTCTGTACTCGCTGTAGATACATCAGATTTACTTCATCAAGAACATATTCTATCAAGCACAACTTCATCAAGTAAGTCGCCATCATCTTCATCAAGTGGGTTGCCATTCAAGGACAACACTCAGCATCATATTGCTAACAAACATCATTTCATATTAGATTTACATCATTTACCAAGTCCATCAGGTCAAGAATAACTTCATCAGGTGGATTTCCATCAAGGACAACACATGCTAACAATCTCATGTCTTCATCTTCATTAAGTGGGTTGCCATCAAGGACAACACTCTGCATCATATTGCCAACAATCTCCCCCTTTGGACTTGATGGCAACCACGATGGTGTTTGATCATCACAACAGATAGATACATTAAGAATACAATGACACTATGTCACTCTCCCCATTCTTTGACACCATTATTTCTCTTCATTCAAACACCATGTCACTCTCCCCCTTTGACATCAAGGGCAAAAGGGCGGATCAAAACCAACACACTCTCCCCCTTTTCTCCTCAAGTAGAAGAAGCGTTCTGCAGATCTGATGTATACTAAAGTGACCAAGCTCCCCCTGAGTTCATGCTGAATCTTCAAACATATTTTCTAATGGAGTACATGACTCTATGAATTTCCTATCACCAATGACTCATACTTACATCAAAGATCCATCCAAGTGGATTTACATATGAGACTCAACTACCCAACCAAGTGGGTTTACAAAATTTGACTCAGCTACCCAACCAAGTGGGTTTACAAATTTATCAAGTCCTTACATGACTGAATATTACAAATTTACATCATGGGTCTCAACAAGACCTTTTCATCAAATTACAAATATGACCATTTATGACCAAGACTTCAAGAAAAAGAACATATTTCAGAACCATCATAATGCCAACAATGCATTATACACAGCAAAGCTAATGCTCCCCCTGAAACTGTGCATCCAAGCATCCTTTTCATATGACTAAGGCTCCCCCTTAGTTTGTGCATCTTGAACACTTTCACCAACAAATCATCAAGACATCTTTATCAAAACATTAGAAATAGAATTATGAGAACTGGAACACCACCCGAGATACCAAACAGTATCAAAGATACCAAACAGCACTGCAGCTGTGCTGAAGAGAGCTGACTCCAAATAGAAAAATGTCACCAATCAGACATACGTGGTTTTCTGTGCATGAACTCGCATATATACGCGACTGTGTTTCAGGAAATCCGCGTATCCAATGCCATCTCCGAAATTTATGCAGATTTGTGCTTTTGACTGGCAGAGAACACTCCCAGCTTCTGTCTTAGATACTCGAACGCTTCCCTGGGTAGAGTTTTGGTAAAGATATCAGCAACTTGTTCTTTGGAGGGAACATAGTCCAACTTCACCTTTTGCTCAAGCACTTGTTCACGTAGGAAGTGATACTTGATGGGAATGTGCTTGGTCTTCGAATGCATAACAGGATTCTTTGAGATACTGATGGCACTTGTATTGTCACACTTAATGGGGACAGGAGGTGTACATTTGATTTGAAAATCTTGTAAGGTTTGCATCATCTAAAGGATTTGAGTGCAACAAGATGCGGCAGCCACATATTCTGCTTCTGCTGTAGATAAGGCAATAGAATTTTGCTTCTTGCTGAACCAAGATACTAACCGGGGTCCCATATAGAATGCACCACCACTAGTGCTTTTCCTATCATCAACACTTCTAGCCCAATCTGCATCAGTGTAAGCATGAAGAGTAAGATCAACATTCTTTGGATACCATAGACCAAGGTCTTGAGTTCCTTGAAGATATTTGAAAATTCTTTTAACAGCCTGAAGGTGAGACTCTTTTGGATTAGCTTGGAATCGTCCAACAATCCCAACTGCATGCATAATGTCTGGTCTAGTCCCGGTGAGATAAAGTAGACTTCCTATCATTGATCTGTATTCTGGTTGATTCACCGTGGGAGAATCATCATGAGAACTGAGATTGCATCCGGTTATCATTGGTGTACTTACAAGTTTGCATTCTTCCATGCCATACTTCTTCAGAATTTGCTTAAGATATTTTGCTTGTGATAGGAATATACCATCTGCAGTTTGATGCACTTGTAAGCCAAGAAAGAATGTTAGTTCTCCAAGTAAGGAAATTTCAAATTCTTGCTACATGACAGAAGCAAATTTTTGACTCAAAGATTCTTCGTTACTCCCAAAAATGATATCATCAACATATACAACCACAATCAATAGTTTACCATTTTCAACTTTTGTGTATAAGTTGCTATCAGCAGACCCCTTTGAAAATCCTTGTTGATGAAGATATTTTTCAAGGCGATAATACCAAGCCCTTGGAGCTTGTTTGAGACCATATAGAGCCTTTTTAAGTCTACAAACAAGATTTGCATCATTTCCCAAAATGAATCCTTCCGGTTGTTCTATATATACTTCTTCTTCTAGATCACCATTAAGAAAAGAAGATTTAACATCCTTTTGATAAACTTTGATTTGTTGATAACTTGAAAAAGCAAGAAACATTCTTATGGCTTCAAGTCTAGCTACGGGAGCAAAAGTTTCTTCAAAGTCTATACCTTCTTGTTGAGTATACCCTTTGCAAACCAATCTAGCTTTGTTTCTTACAACATCCCCATTCTCATTTAACTTGTTCTTGAAAATCCATTTAGTTCCGATGACATTTTTATCATGTGGTCTTGGTACCAATTCCCAAGTATCATTCTTTTCAATTTGATCAATCTCTTCATTCATGGCTTGCTTCCAACATTCATCTTTGCTAGCTTGATTGACATTGTGTGGTTCAATTGTGGATAGAAGTGCCAAATGATTAGAAGATCCCACAAGAGTTCTCCTTGTTCGTACACCTGATTCCTTGTCACCCAAAATTTGAGATTCAGGATGATTCTTTTGCACATATCTGGATGGAGCTTTTTCAGATAGATCATCTTCAGGTTCTTCATTGGATCCACTGTCTATATCATTTGATGTAGAAGGACATAGGTCACCATCATCTTCTTTTGTTGTTTGTTTTTCTTCTTTAGGAGCTGCAGGAGACTCATCAATAACAACATCAATACATTCAACAATATTTTGAAGCCTTTTATTGTAACATTTGTATGCTTTGCTTGAAGATGAGTAACCAAGAAATATCCCTTCATCTAATCTAGGTTCAAACTTGCCAAGCTTTTCATCATTATTTTTGATAAAGCATTTACTTCCAAAAACTCTAAAATGCTTCACAGATGGATAATTACCATACCAGAGTTCATATGGAGTTTTGTCACTATTTACCCGAACATGAGCCTTGTTGAGAATGTTAGCTGTTGTATGTGCTGCTTCTCCCCAGAACATGTCAGGCGTTCCAGAATCATCGAGCATAGCTCTAGCCATTTGTTGAATTGTTCTATTCATTCTTTCTGCTACGCCATTTTGTTGAGGAGTACCTGCTACAGAGAATTGTCTTTTTATGCCATGCTGTTCACAAAATTCAAAGAATTCATTTGATGTATATTATCCTCCTCGATCAGATCTAAGACACTTGATTTTTAGATCTAATTCATTTTCAACTAATGCTTTGAAGATCTGAAATTTTTCAAATGCTTCATCTTTGTGTTTAATGAGCCTGATCCAACACATTCTAGAGTAATCATCAATAAATAAGATATAGTATTCTTCCCCACGTGGTGAATTTTTCCTCATAGGTCCACATATGTCGGTATGAATGAGTTCAAGAGGCTCACTTGATGATCCTTCTTTGGCATTAAATCTTACTCTGGTCTGCTTACCGAATTGACAAGATTTTCATATGATACTTTCTGGTAGATTAATATTGGGAAGACCACAAACAGCTTGAAGTCTACTTGCTTTGTTGATTTGAGAGAAGCTCAGATGCCCCAGCCTTCTATGCCATAGCCAATTTTCTGAAGACTTGCTCAAGTAACATTGATCTATGCCGTTCAGTACATACAAGTTGCTAGGATTTCTTTTTCCTTTTATAATGATTTTACCTGTATCAAGATCACGAACCACACATTCTTTTGAACTAAAGACCACTTATGTTCCTTGATCACACATTTGACTTACACTTAACAAGTTATGCCTTAATCCATCCACATACATGACATCATTAGCCTTCACCTTTTCTTTTAGAAATACTGACCCTTTTCCTTTAATTACAGCGGGAGTATCATTTCCAAATGTAACTTTCTTTTCCTTTTCTAGAGCATTATATGTAAGGAGTTTGCTTTTGTCACCTGTCATGTGTCTTGAGCACCCACTATCAATGTACCATTGATTTTCTTCACCTTCTGCAAATAATGCTATCCCAAAATTTTCAACCTGTATTTCTTTCTTTTTCCATATTTTAGAGCTTGAGGGAACATGTTCTTTTGGTTGGACCTTGCTCCTGCATTCAGATTCTTCATGACCAAAGTTATTGCAATAAGTACATTCAACTTCGTTTTGAAGGGGAGAAAAGTTGTTATAGGTGTTCTTCTTTGGTTCAATATTCATCCTTTTCTTTCTTGCTTCTCTTGTCATGATGGTTTTATATGCAACACATTGAACGGCTTTATGACCAAAATTGTGACATGAGAAACATTGTCCATTGAAGTAGAAATTTCTGCGATCATGAAATATTCTATTTGAATTTACCTGTTGGTTGTTGCTTCTTTGAGGGATCTCCCTGTTAGTGGTCCTTGATTTGAGATGATCATGCTTTACCTATAAAGATCCTTTGTTCCCTTGCTGAGTGGCTGAATGAAGAGAACCAGTTGTGACTGCTTTCAGATAATTTGGTGCTGAAGTCTGGGAAGATTCCCCAGTATATCCAAGACCTGTTTTTATAAGAGGAGACCGTTGTGTCTTGATAATCTCATCTAAGGTTTCTGAACCTTTGGCAAATCTAAGATTGAGAGTCTTCACTTTCTCATTATCTTTCCTTAGACTTACTACTTCACACTCCAATTCCTCAATGCGTTTTTCCTTTGCTTCAAGCTGATTTTCAAGAGTCTCTATGATTATGTTCTTTTCTTCTAGGCTTACTTTGAGTTTATTGTTTTCTTCAAGAAAATCATTGTCCTCTAGAGCATCCAAAAAAGTATCCTTTTCTTCTCTTTGTTCAAAAGCCATGAGAAGTCTAAAGTCTTCTTCACATTCTTCCTCACTATTAGATGATCCATCACTGTCTTCATTAGTATAATAACTTTTTCTTGTGCTAGATCGATTCTTATTCCTTCTTGCTACTTCTTTTCCTTTAGCCGATGTTTCTTTATAAGGACACTTTGCAGCATAATGACCAACTATTCCACAATTGAAACATTTGAAGGGAATCTTACCTTTGAACTTTCCGGTACCTAGTTGAAGTCTTCTCACAAAATTTGCTTCTTCTTCTTCTTCAGATATATAGCTGGATTCTTTGACAACTTCCTTTTCTTTTCCTTTTGCAAATGCCTTAAAAGCAACTTCTTTGATTTGAGAAGGGCCTCCTTGCCTCATTTCAAAAGCAGTCAGAATACCATGTAATTGAACAATAGTAAGAGTTTGCAGATCTTGCCTTTCTTCAATAGCTGAAACTTTAGAGTCAAATTTTGAAGTCAAGGATCTTAAGACTTTTCCACCAGAGTAGTATCAGTTATGGTTTCACCCAAATTTCTCATTCGATTTACAATATCATCCAGACGAAGAAAGAAACTGGCAACACTCTCATCACTATGCATCTTCAAATTTTCATATTCAATTCTAAGAGTTTGGAGTTTTGCACTTTTTACCTTTGTGTCTCCTTCATAGCTCAGAATGATTTTGTCCCATATCTCTTTTGCTGAATGTAGCTGCATCACTTTAGCAAATTCTGATTCAGACATGCTTCCTAGCAAGACATTTACTGCTTTGGCATTGGTTTCATACTTCTTCCTTTCTGCTGCATCGGTAGGAATACTTGCCGGGTATTGATAACCTTCTTCCACGATTGCCCATACATCTGCACCAAGACTTTGCAGATATGCTTTTGTACGTACCTTCCAGAATATTAGATTGCTTCCATTGAATAGAGGTGGCTTTATAGACATTACTCCTTCTTGACTTCCCATTGCGACGGATCTCCTTCAAGTGATCAAGCTTCTGCAGAAGGACCTGGCTCTAATACCAATTGTTGGGAAAAATACTGAGAGGGGGGGGGGGGTGAATCAGTATTTACTGCATATTCAAAAATTTTACTTTTTCTTGCTTCTAAAACCCATACGCTACTTTCCTAAAACAGACTCGCGTATATACGCGGATACCCTTTATGAAACTCGCGTATACACAGATATCTAATTATGTCATTAGTTCTTCACTTAAATCAATCATTCCATCATTCATTCATCAGATGTTTAATAAACAGTAAACATGAGTAGTAAGAACAGAGTAAACCATCACACAAAGCATCACACATGAACACCAGGATTTTTAGGTGGAAACCCAAGTCGGGAGAAAACCACCGCTGCAGTTGCTCAGCCTTCAATATTTTGTTATAGAGAAAACATCTTACAACATATGTGCTGGTGCAGACTCCTACCAGCACGCAGGCACCCACCTGCGCTCGTTTACCAGCCTCTCCCGGAAGGGAGCTCCAACCCCCTGACTCGTTTACCAGCCTCTCCTGGAAGGGAGCTACGACCCCCTGATCTCGTTTACCAGCCTCACCTGGAAGGGAGCTAGGACCCCCTGATCTTGTTTACCAGCCTCACCTGGAAGGGAGCTACGACCCCCTGACTGAAGGCTACAACCCTCAGCACCTCTATGGACCACGTTTCATCAATTTTCACACTGGATCCAACAACTTCAATAGAACACAACTTGCAGACCACGTTTCATCATATTTTCAGACTGGACCCTCTCCATACATTTAAGCACAGTCAAACATCAACAACAGGTAGCTAAAACAGAGCAGATCAGATCAGAGATTTCATACCCCATGCTTCAGCAAACCCTAGTTTGCATATGCGCTTTCCTTTTACTGATGTCACGTATATACGCGCTTTCATCCACATCAACCTGCGTATACCTCTGTACAAATTATAGAGCTAATTTTCACTACGCATACGTGCTTTCTCTTTAGCAAAGCCGCGTATATACGCGCTTCCTCTGCGGCGAACTAGCGTATGGTTCTTCAGATATTTTAGGTCATTGCAATTCTACTGCGCATACACGCTTTTCCTTTGGTAATGCCGTGTATGTATGCTCTTCCTCTGCAGCGAACTAGCGTATGGTTCTTCAGATATTTAAGTCATTGCAATTCTTCAGAATAGATCGATCACACAGATTTTACCCTTTACTTCAGACAGATGTTTGCCTCATCTTAGATCTAAAAATTCCATAAACAGATCCAGCGAATACAAATCAGATCTAGATATCCCGCTTCATCATTTCTTCATAGGAGCATCATAGATTCAGATCTATCATCAAACCCTTACCCTTTCCATACAGATATACTTCAGAGAGAAGTATTCATTCAAGCTCAGACATCTTGCACCCACGCTCATGATTTTTCTGTGGTTGATTTCTTCTCATATATGGGTTTAATACTTTTCAATACACGGGCCCCCTTTTCAATACCATGGGCCAAAGCAATACCATGAGCCCAAAACTACATTACTTGGAGTATGGTATTCTAGACGGTCATTTAGATGAATCATTACCCGATACAATGGGTCCATACCATGGTGGTTACCCCTGGTTTTGCATTTTATGAGCACTTTTGCCCATACGCGACTTGGAAAGTTATTTCCCGCGTGCATACGCGACTTCTCCTAGACAAATCCGCATATTCCTTGAGACATACTCTTTTCATCATAGATCTAACCGATACTTAATTCCTTTCTTCATTACCTTCTGTACTCACTGTAGATACATCAGATTTTCATCTTTAAACAGGTTCATCAAGACATATTCTATCAAGCACAACTTCATCAAGTAAGTTGTCATCATATTTATCAGGTGGGTTGCCATTCAAGATCAACTCTCTACATCATATTGTTCAACAAACATCATATCACATCGGTTACATTATTTACCAAGTCCATCATGTCGAGAATAACTTCATCGGGTGCATTTCATACAAGGATGGCCATGTCTCAACAATCTCCATGTCACACTATCTTCATTGATGGATGTACACCATCAAGGACAACACTCTGCATCATATTGCCAACAATCTCCCCCTTTGGACTTGATGGCAACCACGATGGTGTTTGACCATCACAACAGATAGGTACATTAAACATACAATGACACCATGTCACTTTCCCCATTTTTGACACCATTCTTTCTCTGCATTTAAACACCATGTCACTCTCCCCCTTTGACATCAAGGGCAAAGGGCGGATCAAAAACAACACACTCTCCCCCTTTTTTCATCATGAAGAAGAAGTATTCTGCAAATCTGATATATACTGAAGTGACCAAGCTCCCCCTGAGTTCATGCTGAATCTTCAAACATATTTTCCAATGAAGTACATGACTCTATAAATTTCCTATCACCAATGACTCATACTTACATCAAAGATCCATCCAAGTGGATTTACATATGAGACTCAACTACCCAACCAAGTGGGTTTACAAAATTTGTCAAGTCCTTACATGACTGAAAATTACAATTTTACATCATGGGTCTCAGGAAGACTTTTTCATCAAAATACAAATATGACCATTTATGACCAAGACCAGAAAAACCTCAAGAGAGATCATATATCAGAACCACCATAATGCCAACAATGCATTATGCTCAACAAGACTAGGGCTCCCCCTGAAAATGTGCATCCGAACATCCTTTCCATATGACTAAGGCTCCCCCTTAGTTTGTGCATCCTGAACACTTTCAACCAATCATCAAGGTAAAAACATTCGAGATTGAAACAATATTATAAGAGCTGGAACATCACCAGAGATACCAGAGATACCAAACAGCTTAACACGGTTGTCTTTGAAAGGCGACCCACTTCAGAATTTGTCGGCAATCGGACATACGCGTTTTACGGCCGCGGACGCCCGTATATACGCGGCGAGTATCGGGGGAAATCCCGGCGTCAGTCTGCATCTTCTAAATTTAAAGCGGTTGTTCTTTTGGTGAGCGGAGAACACTCCCGGCTTACGTGTGGGCTCGAACGCTGCCCTAGGCGGAGGTTTGTCGTGGGGCGCAGAGACATGCTCAACTTCACCTTTTGCTCAAGCACTTGTTCACGTAAGAAGTGATACTTGATGGGAATGTGCTTGGTCTTCGAATGCATGACGAGTTCTTTGAAATACTGATGGCACTTGTATTGTCACACTTAATGGGGACGGGGAGGTGTACATTGATTTGAAAATCTTGTAAGTTTTGCATCATCCAAAGGAGTTGAGTGCAACAGATGCGACGACCACATGTTCTTGTACAACGTAGATAAGACATTATTAATTTGCTTCTTGCTGAACCAAGATACTAACCGGGGTCCCATAAAGAATGCACCACCACTAATGCTTTTCTGATCATCAATATTTCCAGCCCAATCTACATCAGTGTAAGCACGAAGAGTGAGATCATCATTCTTTGGATACCATAGTCCAAAGTCTTGAGTTCCTTGTAGATATTTGAATATTCTTTTGACAGCTTGAAGGTGAGACTCTTTTGGATTAGCTTGGAATCATCCAACAATCCCAACTGCATGCATAATGTTTGGTCTAGTCCCAGTGAGATAAAGTAGGCTTCCTATCATTGATCTGTATTCTAGTTGATTCACCACGGGAGAATCATCATGAGAACTGAGGTTACATCCAGTTATCATTGGTGTACTTATAGGTTTGCATTCTTCCATGCCATACTTCTTCGAAATTTGCTTAAGATATTTTGCTTGTGATAAGAATATTCCATCTGCAGTTTGATACACTTATAGCCCAAGAAAGAATGTTAGTTCTCCAAGTAAGGACATTTCAAATTCTTGCTGCATGACAGAAGCAAATTTCTTACTCATAGATTCTTCATTACTCCAAAAAATGATGTCATCAACATATACAACCCCAAATCAATAGTTTATCATTTTCAATTTTTGTGTATAAGTTGCTATCAGCAGACCCCATTGAAAATCCTTGTTGATGAAGATATTTGTCAAGACGATAATACCATGCCCTTGGAGCTTGTTTGAGACCATATAGAGCCTTTTTAAGTCTACAAACAAGATTTTCATTATTTCCCAAAATGAATCCTTCCGGTTGTTCTATATATACTTCTTCTTCTAGATCACCATTAAGAAAAGCAGATTTAACATCCATTTGATAAACTTTGATTTGTTGATAACTTGAAAAGGCAAGGAACATTCTGATGGCTTCAAGTCTAGCTACAGGTGCAAAAGTTTCTTCAAAGTCTATACCTTCTTGTTGAGTATACCCTTTGCAAACCAGTCTAGCTTTTTTTCTTACAACATCCCCATTCTCATTTAACTTGTTCTTGAAAATCCATTTAGTTCCAATGACATTTTTATCATGTGGTATTGGTACCAATTCCCAAGTGTCATTCTTTTCAATTTGATCGAGCTCTTCATCCATGGATTGCTTCCAAAATTCATCTTTGCTAGCTTGATTAACATTGTGTGGTTCAATTGTGGATAGAAGTGCTAGATGACTAGAAGATCCTACCAGAGTTCTCCTCGTTCGTACACCTGATTCCTTGTCTCCCAAAATTTGAGATTCAGGATGATTCTTTTGAATATATCTGGATGGAGCTTTTTCAGATAGATCATCTTCAAGTTCTTCATTGGATCCACTATCTATATCATTTCTATTTGATGTAGAAGGACATAAGTCACCATCATCTTCTTTTGTTGTTTGTTTTTCTTCTTTAGGACCTGCAGGAGACTCATCAATAACAACATCGATACATTCAACAATATTTCGAAGCCTTTTATTGTAACATTTGTATGCTTTGCTTGTAGATGAGTAACCAAGAAATATCCCTTCATCTGATCTAGGTTCAAACTTACCAAGCTTTTCATCATTATTTTTGATAAAGCATTTACTTCCAAAAACTCTAAAATGCTTCACAGTGGGAGAATTACCATACCAGAGTTCATATGGAGTTTGTCACTATTTACCGGAACACAACCACCTTGTTGAGAATGTTAGGCTGTTGTATCTTGCTTCACCCAGAACATGTCGGGGTTCCAGAAGATACATCAAGCATAGCTCTAGCCATTTGTTGAATTGTTCTATTCATTCTTTACGCTGCGCCATTTTGTTGTGGAGTGCACACTCTGAGAGAACTATCTTTTGTATGTTGTTCACAAAATTCAAAGAATTCATTTGATGTATATTCTCCTCCTCGATCAGATATGAGCCTTGGTTTTTAGATCTAATTCATTTCTACCAATGCTTTGAAGATGCGAAATTTTCAAATGCTTCATCTTTGTGTTTAATGAACCCGATCCAACACATTCTAGAGTAATCATCAATAAATAGGATATAGTATTCTTCCCACGTGGTGACTTTTTTCCTCATAGGTCCACATATCGGTATGGATGAGTTCAAGAGGCTTACTTGATGATCCTTCCTTGGCATTGAATTGTACTCTGGTTTGCTTACCGAATTGGCAAGATTTACATATGATATTTTCAGGTAGAGAAATATTGGGAAGATCACCAACCGCTTTAAGTCTACTTGATTTGTTGATTTGAGAGAAGCTCGGATGCCCCACGACCTTAATACACTTAGCAATTTTTCGAAGACTTGCTCAAGTAACATTGATTTATGCGGGTCGGTATATACGAGTTGCTTGGATTTCTTTCCTTTTATAATGATTTCACCTGTATCAAAGATCATGAACCACACATTCTTTTGAACTAAAGACCACTTCTGTTCCTTGATCACACATTTGACTTACACTTAACAGGTTATGCCTTAATCCATCCACATACATGACATCATTAGCCTTCATCTTTTCTTTTAGAAACACTCACCCTTTTCCTTTAATTATAGCAGGAGTATCATTTCCAAATGTAACTTTATTTTCCTTTTCTAGAGCATTATAAGTAAGGAGTTTGCTTTTGTCACCTCTCATGTATCTTGAGCACCCACTATCAATGTACCATTGATTTTCTTCACCTTCTGCAAACAAAGCTATCCCACAATTTTCAACTGGTATTTCTTTCTTTTTCCACACTTTAGAGCTTGAGGGAACATGTTCTTTTGGCTGGACCTTGCTCCTGCATTCAGATTCTTCATGACCAAATTTATTGCAATAAGTACATTCAACAGTTTTGAAGAGGAGAAAAGGTGTTATAGATGTTCTTCTTTGGTTCAATATTCATCTTTTACTTTCTTGCTTCTCTTGTCATGATGGTTTTATATGCAACACATTGAACAGCTTTATGACCAAAATTGTGACATGAGAAACATTGTCCATTGAAGTAGACATTTCTGTGATCATGAAATCTTCTATTTGAATTTACCTGTTGGTTGTAGCTTCTTTGAAAGATCTCCCTGTTAGTGTTCCTTGATTTGAGATGATCATGCTTTAACTGTAAAGATCCTTTGTTCCCTTGCTGAGTGGCTGAATGTAGTAAACCACCTGTAGCTGCTTTTAGATAATTTTGTGCTGAAGCTTGAGAAGATTCTCCGGTATATCCAAGTCCTGTCTTTATAAGAGGAGAACGTTGTACCTTGATAATCTCATCTAAGGTTTCATATCCCTTAGCAAATCTAAGATTCAAAGTCTTTACTTTCTCAACTTCTTTTCTTTGACTTACCACTTCATATTCTAATTGCTCAATGTGTTTCTTTGCTTCTTCAAACTGCTTTTCAATGGTCTCTCTGATTATCTTATGTTCTTCTAAGAGAATTTTATATTCTTCTAAGCGTAGTTTGAGTTGATTGTTTTCTTCAAGAAAATGATTTTCCTCTAGAGCATCCATAAAAGTATCCTTTTCTTCTTTTTGTTCAAATGCCATGAGAAGTCTAAGATCTTCTTCACATTCTTTCTCACTATCATCTGACCCATCACTGTCTTCATTAGTATAGTAACTTTTCTTAGAGCTAGATCGGTTCTTATTCCTTCTTGCTACTTCTTTTCCTTTAGCGGATGTTTCTTTATAAGGACACTTTGCAACATAATGACCAACTTTTCCACACTCAAAACATTTGAAAGGAAGCTCACCTCTGAATCTTCCAGTACCTAGTTGGAGCTTTCTCACAAAATTCGCTTCTTCTTCTTCGGATATATAGCTGGATTATTTGAAAACTTCCTTTTCTTTTCCTCTTGCAGATACCTTAAAAGCAGCTTCTTTGATTTGAGACGGACCTCCTTGTCTCATTTCAAAAGCAGTCAGAATACCATGTAATTGAACAATAGTAAGAGTTTGCAGATCTTGCCTTTCTTCGATAAGTGAAACTTTAGAGTCAAATTTTGAAGTCAAGGATCTTAAGACTTTTTCCACCAGAGTAGTATCAGTTATGGTTTCACCCAAATTTCTCATTTGATTTACAATATCATCCGGACGTAAGAAGAAATGAGCAATACTCTCATCACTATGCATCTTCAAATTTTCATATTCAATTCTAAGAGTTTGGAGTTTTGCACTTTTTACCTTTGTGTCTCCTTCATAACTTAGAATGATTTTGTCCCATATTTCTTTTTCTGAATGTAGCTGCATCACTTTAGCAAATTCTGGTTCGGTCATGCTTCCTAATAATCTAACAAGACATTTACTGCTTTGGAATTGATTTCATACTTCTTCCTTTCAGCTGCATCAGTAGGAATACTTGCCGAGTATTGATAGCCTTCTTCCACGATTCCCCAAACATCTGCACCAAGACTTTGCAGATACGATTTTGTTCATACCTTCCAGAATATCAGATTGCTTCCATTGAATAGAGGTGGCTTTATAGACATCACTCCTTCTTGACTTCCCATTGCGACGGATCTTCTTCAAGCGATCAAGCTTCTGCAGAAGAACCTGCTCGATACCAATTGTTGGGAAAAATGCGCGAGAGGGGTGAATCGGTATTCTGACATATTCAAAATTTTTTACTTTTTCATTCCTTAAAACCCATACGCTACTTTCCTTTAGTAAACTCGCGTATACACGCGGATATCCTTCATACAACTCGCGTATTGGCAGGGATCTAAATATGCAGATATTTATTAACTTAGTTCTTTGCAATATTCATTCATCTGATGTTAAGTTATCATTAAACATGTGCAATAACAACAGAATAAACCATCACACAAGCATCACACATGAACACCAGGATTTTTTAGGTGGAAAACCAAGTCGGGAGAAAACCACCGCTGCAGTTGCTCAGCCTTCAATATTTTATTATAGAGAAAACATCTTACAACATATGTGCTGGTGCAGACTCCTACCAGCATGCAGACACCCACCTGCGCTCGTTTACCAGCCTCTCCTGGAAGGGAGCTACGACCCCCTGCTCTCGTTTACCAGCCTCTCCTGGAAGGGAGCTACGACCCCTTGATCTCGTGTACCAACCTCACCTCGAAGGGAGCTATGACCCCCTGATCTCGTTTACCAGCCTCACCTGGAAGGGAGCTACGACCCCCTGACTGAAGGCAACAACCCTCAGCACCTCTATGGACCACGTTTCATCAATTTTCACACTGGATCCAACCAACTTCAATATAACCCTTTACTTATCAACAATCATACTTTCCTCATTGCTTCAAATAGAATAGTGAGACCACTGTAACCAGAGTATCAGATTTAACCCAGACTTCAGAGTAGATATGCAGAGACACATTCAACCTTCAGCAACCAATAGATCAGAAATCATATGCGCTTTTATTTGAACATACCCGCGTATATACGCGCTTTACAGAAGACTAACCCACGTATACTTCAGTGTATTTTCCAAGCAAAACCCTAACTGCGCATACGCGCTTTTCCTTTGGTAATGCCGCGTATATACGCTCTTCCTCTGCGGCGAACTAGCGTATGGTTCTTCAGATATTTAAGTCATTGCAATTCTTCAGAACAGATCGATCACACAGATTTTACCCTTTACTTCAGACAGATGTTTGCCTCATCTTAGATCTAAGCATTCCATAAACAGATCTAGCAAATACAAATCAGATCTAGATATCCCGCTTCATCATTTCTTCATAGGAGCATCATAGATTCAGATCTATCATCAAACCCTTACCCTTTCCATACAGATATACTTCAGAGAGAAGTATTCATTCAAGCTCAGACATCTTGCACCCACGCTCATGATTTGCACAATGAATTTCTTCTCCTTATATAGGTTTATCCTTTTTCAATACCACGGGCCCCTTTTTCAATACCATGGGCCAAAACAATACCATGAGCCCAAAAATACATTACTTCCGATGGTATTCCTGGACAGGGTCATTTAGACGAATCATTACCCAATACAATGGGTCCATACCATGGTGGTTACCCCTGGTTTTGCATTTTATGAGCACTTTTGCCCATACGCGACTTGGAACGTTATTTCCCGCGTGCATACGCGACTTCTCCTAGACAAATCCGCGTATTCCTTGAGACATACTCTTTTCATCATAGATCTAACCGATACTTAATTCCTTTCTTCATTACCTTCTGTACTCACTGTAGATACATCATATTTTCATCTTTAAACAGGTTCATCAAGACATATTCTATCAAGCACAACTTCATCAAGTAAGTTGTCATCATCTTTATCAGGTGGGTTGCCATTCAAGATCAACTCTCTACATCATATTGTTCAAAAAACATCATATCACATCAGATTTACATTATTTACCAAGTCCATCATGTCAAGAATAACTTCATCAGGTGTATTTCCATCAAGGACAACACATGCCAACAATCTCATGTCTTCATCTTCATTCAGTGGGTTGCCATCAAGGACAACACTCTGCATCATATTGCCAACAGTTGCCTGGTTATATCTTTAAGGAATACATATGAAAAATATTGTATAATAAGAAAAGTTTCTATAGCTATAATTTTATCCTTATAATTTGTATATCCAACTTGAACTACATATATCTACCAACCTTTCCTAATACATTTCCTGAGTTGTGAAGCAGTAATAGGTCTTAATTTTATGAGCCTTGCAATTCCCTGAATTTCTTGTCTAATTACCTCTTTGCTCATGAGGCTAATACTCTTTGTTTTTCAGTTGACCAACGTTATGTTGTTCTAACTAGTCCATCCTATAAATACATCATATGATCCTAAAGGGAAAAAAATTATTTTAATACTTATTGGTATAGGGAAATGCTCTATCTTAACCAACACCCTTCACTTTGCTCATGTAGCTAATTTCACTAACGATGGGTTCTTAAATATGTTGGTATGTAAATGACATATCTCCATTATTTTAGAGATAATATAGCTCAAGCTTGCTCCAAGATCTATAACAATGGAAACAAAGTGGTTAGAAATTTTACCTTCAAATTCTATCATTGTTAGTTGATATTCTGCTTGGTGATCCTCCAATGCAACATTAATTTTTGGTATACTATGCACCACCTCGCCCACTGTTGAAGATTCTTGAATATTTGTAGTTGGTTATGTTCAGATACGGTGAGGGAAATTATTATATTGGTGGGGTTCCCCACAACCCCATCATTGTGATGGGGGTATTTACTGTTTAATTTTCTCCGATTTACTTGATTTTTGATTTTTCTTCTAATAATTTGGCAATTGTGTTTTCAACAAATTTTTCCCAGCTAGCTTATTTTGTTGATTTTTGTGTTTATTTTTAGGACCAAAATCCTTGGAACCCTTAAAAATTTGGAAATTATTATGACCTTTATAGCTTAGACAATTCTTACTCCCATCTCCCTTTTCTCTTGTCTACTGATAACATATCCTCACCTTTCGAATGACTTCATCCATTTTTTTGGAATTAGAAAATTGTAGGTGCTCTTTCATAAATGTAGGTAGACAACTCACAAAAATTTGTACCTTATATTTTTCCTCACGTATATAAGGCACATATCTTAGAAAGGACATAAATTTAGTTACAAACTCATCCACAATAAGTTGTCCCAATCATACCTAATGAAACGCCTTCGCTTTATCATCATAAAAGCATTTAGTTGGATATTTCACATTGAAATAATTTCGAAAGTTTTTCCAAGTTAATTCTTGCTCCTCCACTCCATGAAAAACCTTGAAGTCCTCCCACCACAAGGTGGCCTTCCATTGCAGCTGATAAATTTCCAATCATGCTTTCATATTGTCATTATATTCATAAATTTGAAAGTATTTATTCATATTTATTAACCACCCTTCTACTGCCTCTTCTAACTCACCATCAAATATCAGGGGTTTGATTTTCTTAAACTCACCCTATAACTTTGTCTTATGTCGCTTAGCTATCTTTTGGTCTGATACGTTTTTAGACTCCTCTTCATTCTCATCTCTCTCTCCCTCTGGCCTCTATGTATCACTTCTTTCCAAAATTATTGGTTCTCCTTGTCTTAAGGCTTCCGATCTATTCCAAATATCAAAACTGGGATTGGAATTTCTATGATTATGACTCTTAATAAGACTTTTCCTAATTCACTCTTGATTACGCATCAACCTCTGATTATCTTGCCTTAACCTTGTCATTTCTTCCTTAATCTACTGCACTATCTCCATCCACATAGCCATATTATTCCAAGGATCCTCCCCCAATTGGATCCATACTTAAGGATTGGACTATATATATGGTGTATGAATTGGTTCTATTGTTGGTCTCATTGATGGTACAATTCCCCAACCACTTACTCTCCTCATACTTATTCCCTTATACTCTCTATGAAAAAATACACAATTTGTTATTTGCTTCCCATATCAGGCTTCAATGTAGTAACATGGCTTTGATACAATTTTTAATGTCCTCTATAACAAAAAAAATCACTACTAACCATACGCATTTTTCTACCATAAGTTCCCATATTCTAAGATAAAAACACGTGGAAATAACTAATTGATATAAAGACAAGGTAAAAAATTAGTAAGGCTTATTGCTAAGGGTTTCATCAAATATTATTCATGAGGCCAATTTATACTATTTAATGTTATTAATTCCCATTACAGAATTAATGCTTTGGTTAGTCAAACTTCAAAGGTTCAAAGTTCATATTGGCTGAAATGTGTAGAGATATTTAGGAAAATCACCTTTAACTACATCATCAGAATGCACATCTAGGTTGAATAGAATGTAAAATCCAAAGTATGCATCAAGTTGATATTCCTGGGCCAAGTATCAAGGATCTAGCACCTATTGAATCATCATATCAATAACTCCAAAGGTCTACTTTTTTTTTTGTTTAAAAATGAAAGGGGTGGATAACAATTTTTTTTTTATTAGTATGTCAAAAGATATACTAGATAATTGATCTAGGTGGATATTGGTGGCCACCAACCTATTCCATTTGGACCCCCACCATCGGTTCATTCAATTTTTTCAGTTTTAGCACAACTTACTATTTTTAGTAGTTTTTTAGGTCCTGAACATCTGGAGCCATTTTGACACCCTAAACGATTTTTTTTGGGAAAACCAGGAAGAACATGAAATTTCCTTTGATGTTGTTCATGTCAAAAGTTGTATTCCTCATACAGATATTTATAACGAGGTATTGAGCATGTCAAACAGAGATCATATGTCAAAGTTACGTCCCCTGGATGTTGTTGTACCAATTTACCCAAACGATGCCCATAGTTTTGGCGCTTCATCTAATAGGGTTATGTTTTTGGATGCTTAGAGTTTTCCATTGTTTCTCAACAATAAATAGGCCTTCGAGCTTCATTGTAACACAGTTCAGAGACATCTCTTCTGAGAGATAAGCTACCAACGCCCTAGCTAGTTTATTTACATTATGTCTGTAAGCATATTTCTGTTATTTGATATTAATGAAATGAAGTCTTATTTCTACTACATCTCTGTGTTTATGTCTATTTATGTATTTTATTGTGTTCATGCATAAATCTGGATCAATGGTATCAGAGCGGCCTTCTCTTTCTATGTTGTTCTTTGCATGTCCCCAACGAGGTCAAGGTATAAGAAGTTAGAGCTCGATCTGGTTGAACCCTTGCAAGATCAACCTCGAAAACCATGATGACCTCCCGTGGAGGAAAAAAATAAAGATGAGGGCACAGGAGATACTATAAAAAAATTTCTCGGGGAGGCCTTCGAGAAACAAAGGAACATGATGATGGATAAATTTTCCCAAATCCTTTAATGGCTACCCACCGGCGGCAGATCTAAATCCAGCAACCACTCTGGAGGCACCTCTCCTTTCAAGGTATAGGTCAACATCGACATTCTTGTATTTGAATTCCAGATAGATGCAGATGACGTAGATAGATGGCTAAATTTTCTGAAAGGGTTTATCTTGGTCTATGATTTCTCCGACTGAAAAAATATTACTTTTACACTCTTCAAATCTGCCCCCCATGTCAATGACTAGTGGGAAACCTACTATGAGCAGAAGGACAAGAGCTAACCCTCTCTGTTCTCAGCCGCACCCACTTGGAATTCATTCTGAGACATCATCAATGAACAATATTACCCTATGGGGAGCGATGAGGACAAGTACATATAATGGACCACATTGCAACATCAAAGGGATCAATATGTGCACGAACTAATGAATTTATTCCATACCCCACACACAAAGTTGGGTATTAAAGATTCAGAGAGTCATTAGCTACTCAAGTACCGCTATTATTTGCACAACTATATTCAGGAGGAAATGGAGTTCCTCAAAATTACCTCGCTAGGCACGACATATCATTATGTTGCCAACATCAAGCAGAAATTTAAGAACAAGAAGCGAGACTTTGGATCTGCGAATCCGAAGCCATGGAAAGGTGCCCTCAAATTGCAGAACAAGGGGAAAATCCAAAGAGGGGAGACTCATAAAAAAACCAAAAATACAAAGAAGGACACAAGGAATTGGTGTGAATCTCATAACAGCCCCATTCACAAAAAAAACAAGTGTCAGGCCAAACAACCGTTGGTGGCCAAACTGAAGGCACTTGAATCAGATGCATGTTCTGATCCTATGTTAGAACCAAACAAGGGCGATGAAAAAGGGAAGAAAATCATTGATATGGTTCCCACTACCATTTTTGCCACCACCAAGATCTAGAGGGAGGATCCTGAGGATCTAGAGGAGGAGGAGAGTCTCTTCCATTCGAAAATGTGGGTGAAGGGTTCTCCACTGCAATTCCTTGTCGATAACCGAAGCCAAAAGAACATGATTTCAGCATAGGTCGTGAAGCGGCTCAGCCTGGCGACTATAGCATACCCGTAACCATATACCATTTGGTGGCTTCACCAAAGAAGATACCTCCACGTCTGCTAGTTGTGCCGCCTTCCATATGACATCATGCCATTCATGAATGAGGTATTGTGTGATGTCACTCCTCTTGATGTGTTTGATGTATTATTGGGCCAGCCATACTTATTGAAGCGACATGTTGTGTATGAGTCTACGCCTCGTTCTATTTTTATTACTTTTGGAAATAAATTGTACATGATAGAAGATGTAGTACCACCACCTGTCATCTCTTTGACTACTAAAAAACAATGTAGTAAGATTGTTTCCCAAACTAGGAAATTTATTTTCATTACGATTCACGCACAAGGAAAGAAGAAGATTATGGCCACAACTTTGAAACAGGGCTCCCCTGCACGACAAAAACAAATAGAAAAATCCTTGGAGGAATATGAGGACAGTTTTTGCTCACCCACAGAGGTTCCTCTACACTGTCAGGTCAAGCACTCCATTGATTTGACACCACGCACGTCACCGATTGATGTTTCCATACCTCATGCGACCACATAGATATAATCCACACATGTACTATCTGAGGTTAATAAAGCAACCAAATTTATGTTGATCAACGGTTGTCATTGATGTAAACCCAAGCAACACCAGGGGCTACCCTAATATCGCATGGGAATTTTGACCTACCAAATTACTATATTCTAGGTCAAGAATTATTTTCATAGTTTCTACTTGTCGAGATGTTTCCGTTGATATTTGGCAGGCCACGTAATTCTTCACAGTTTGAGAGATGTTCATGTTTCAAGTTTTTAACCCCAGTTAGTGGGCTAAAACCCCATGGGGTTATGGCGTGGGTCATTGTAAAATCAATATTTAATTTTCAAGCTCCTAAAATCCCTCCCACATTCACTTGTTGTAGCCCCTCTCAACCTAATTATTTATATAATTTTTGATCCTCATATCCTCCTTATGAAGGGATCTCACTACCTGAAACAGGTCATCGTGTAATTTTCGCTCTAATGTTTTTTTCTATGAAGGTTCAAAAGATGAAATTTTTATGAAGCAGAGCCAAAATCCTGATTAAGATTTTGTAAAAAATTCAGATCAAGGTTTGCAATATTTTGAAGAAATATGATCTGTGAAGTTAGTGTTTTTGCAGGCTCCTGAACTTCATATCAAATAAGTGACCTTGGGAAAATTGTCATAACTCTCTCTCTGAGTATCAGATTGGAATTATTTAAAATGTGGAAGATATTACATGGACTGTAGTTTTCACTGTATCAATTTCAGAGCCGAAGGAAGAAACAGTGACACATGGCATGTCGTACAAGTTCGATCTACTGTACTAGTCCATAATTAGGTCATTGTGAGATATTGTGCATAAGTCTCCCTTGAAGAATCCAAATTGGGTTAGACTTGTGGCATTGGAAAGAATACTCAGAGGAATACTAAAAAACCAAAAATCACATATTTGGGGATATGAAATAATAGAGATACGCCAGATTAAATATCGATATCCTAGAAGGCAAGAAAAAGCTAGATCATGTGTTGTCAAGGGCTACAAAGGAGCGGACTTTCTAAGGCAGCAAAGCAAAGAAAGGTGCAGCAAAGGGTAACATAACAAGAGTAGCAATTAAGGTGCAGAACAACAACAAGAAGTTCAACACATGAAGTCTTCAAGTGGGTAGCACTGCATATAGTCATTGTAAAGGTATCATTGTACTAAGTCATTGTAAATGCATCATTGAAAATTTTTTATAAGTGTCTATCTGCCAAGAGCTGAAAAGGAAGTTTTAGGAGGTCTAGGATCATCATTAGGTGATTGTTTCATAGTTGGGGCTATGGTCTAGTGTTTCTTCTTCTTCTACATCATTCTATATCATTGTAAAGTGGACCATTTTCCCTGGTACGAGAGTTCATTCTTTTTTTATTCTTCTATAGGGTGGTAGGGCGGCACTAGGGTGAGTTGTAGCTTATTGGGTCTTGGGGCATTCACTTAGTTGACTAATGAAGAATCTCAGGCGTTGGAGAATCCATCCTGTGGGAGCTAGAGAAGAATGATTTTCTAGATTCTAGGAAGTTGGAGCTTTATTTTCAATTGGAGTTGAATATTAAAGAATTATTAGAAAATAATTCAAGTGGTTTTTGCACCTGTTACACCATTTTTTGGTCATCTAACCTATTATCATTAGATGGAACCAAGTACACCATGTAAGACCAATTTCACCCTAAGTAAAATTTCTTTCACTATGTAAAATAACTTAATAAAACACATTTATTAGGTTGTTTATGGTCTAAACAGGAAACCCCAAGGGGAAATATTAAACAAATCTATATTTGTTTGGTTTTCCTCATGGAATAATTAATTAAACAGTAATTTAATTATTATTCTTAGTCATATTTAACCCAAAACAAGAAAATTAATTAGATAAATCCTTATTTATCTTATTATTTTCTAGGAATAATTATTTAAATCTTATTTAAATAATATTCTTTGTTAAATATGAATAAATCATTTATAAATAATTAAATAAATCATTATTTATTTAATTATCATTCAACCACTTCCTTAAAATTATAAATAAATCATTTATAAATAAAGGGATTTGACCCAAGTCAAATGCCTTTCCCTTCCAACAAATATAATAAAATATTCCATAAAAGGTGGATCTAGATTTGGTTAATATTATTTTAATCATGAACCAAGATCTAGAATGACCTAATATTTTGTTACAAATAGAAGGGTTTTTCCTACCATTCTTCACCTTTTGCTACCTCTTAGATCACTCTGTATCTATACTCTTGGTCTGAATTTGAGCCATTATCATTGTCATATTTTCTATTATTTGCTTTGTGAGCTCCCTTTGAGTTCTATATTTGTCTGGGTTTTCTACACCAACAAGAGAGAGGAATTCTAGATCTGAAGTGATGAGGACTTCCAAGAACACATCCCATTGAGGATAATTGGAAACACCTTTCTTGTTTTCCTCCCAGGTGCCATTAATATAAAATTCTTCAAAAAATATTGTTATTGTCTTGTCTATTGGATGCATGGAGCAGAACCTTAATTTTACTGCTTAATGTCTTTTTATGCATAGATCTGGGTTTTTGCAGCATTTGTCTTGATTAAATAACTGCAGATCTGAAGATATTAGCAACCATATTTTGTTTTTAGGGCTGTTTGTTATGCACAGCTAAAGTGGTATTTTTTCGTACACTTCGAATCAAGATTCATACTAATAGTACTAGAGAGGGTTTCCACCTTAAAAACTGTGTGCATTTGTGTTCCTTTTATTTACGGCTATCATTGTACAAACACTGATTATAATTGAAGATTAAATAATGCTCTAATTGAAAGGAATATTGATTGACCTACGGTGTTGTTTGTGCTCAATCTAGTCTCCTAAATTGAGCTCATTTAATTGTCAACCAGGGTCAGTAAACTGCCGAAGTGTGGTGCACTATATGTGCCTAAGTAACCTCTTCCTACTTCGTTGTGTTTAGTGTTTTCTGATGTTTTTGGTTTTATGATTTTATTTTGAAAAGGAAAAGAACTAAGTGCTAAATGAAGGGAAACTATTGGTCAAAACAGAGTGAAGCCTAAACTATGATGGTAAACAAATGCAAATGCTGAAACAAAACAGAGTCTAACTATGACTAGCAACCAACAAATACAAAGCTTGATAATGACTCTATTGTAAACTCACAACATGAAATTGAAATGAACCCGAGAAATGAACAAGCTAAGTGTAAATGAAGTTTTCTCCTAAATCACTAATCAAACAGATAACTTACAATGTACAACATCTTTATCCATGAATAAAGATTTGTTGGAAAATATGTGGAAAAGAATATTTGTAACAAGGTAAAGTTTCTACTCTAAACTAGTTTCTACTTCTCTTTTGCAACTCAATTTAACACCATTAAACCTTTCTCAAAAGTTATAGATTTCCTTTCAAAAATAGTCTTTGAGAAAGAGGCTTGTTTGTGAAATGATGAAGAAGCTGCAAAATACTCCAGACCTTATAATAATACTATCTTCTGTCCAGATAATTGTGTATGAGTATGAATTTTGAACAAAAGAAGTTTTGTAAATAATTAAGCCTGTGAGATTGAATTTATCAACTAAGACAAAGTAAGCTACAATGAACAACAGCTAAAATTGAAGTGTTAAAGCAATGAGTTAAAACTAAACTAAGATGCTATTAATCTACAATGAACAATATCAAACTAAAGAGCCATTATCATACTTGAAAAGAAAGGACAAAGCTGAACCATATGCATTCTACCTCCGGAGTATTCTATTGAAATTAACATGCCATTAATCTATGAAATTACACAGTTTGAAATGAAAACACAATTAAAATCCTAAAATACCACAGTTAATTCCCATTCATCATTACAGATATTTTGGAAGAATTCATTAGAATGAGATTAAACTGTAGAATTCAATACAAATGAACATAAAAACGCAGAATTCAGAAAACTAACTAAGCTAAGAATGAAACGAGAGTTACTTATCTAAATTAAAAGAACAGAGCTGCACAGGAGGTAGGGGCCCTCCACCACCTGGTAGCACGTATTCTAACTCAAAATCGACTCAGCTCATGCAGCAGAATGATGCTTTTTCATTAAAGGAGAAAAATACTTAAAACAGAGTATTCACGGTTGGCAGCAAAAGCCAAATTATAACTAAGATCTAACCAGCGTTGCTTGGTCTCCCAAGTCATATTTATAATGAAATTACATAACAGAACTTGAGATAATGCAGGGATTACTGTCTTTCCCATTCCTATTCGAATTAAAACTCTTATTGAAGGCTGCGTACTTTACAGCAGACAACTGTAGAGTCTGTGTCCCGGTAGAACTCTACCTCTTGGTTTTGGTTTCCCACGTGCATAACCACATGTAGAATTGTGCTCAGACTTTGTAGGGAGCAAGGAATGATGTGGATGAAGTCTGGAATTTGCCCATATGCGTCTTTCTTTGAGACGACACCTGTAACCCACTCAAACTGTAAAACAGCTGCGGAATTAGGGATCAGCTACGGAATGTGCGGTCAGCTACGGAATGCCTGTATTCTGTAGCTATTTTGCAGAAAATTGTTAAAATAGCAAAAATCATGAAAATACAATATGTTAATCAATTTCATGTAACCTTTAAGCAATCCTAATCATTCTTCATTGATTTTAGGCTTATGAAGTGATAAAATGATGATGAAATGAAGTGAAGGTTTGTAAAAGAGAAGGCAATTTTAAGGCTCAACATACCCCCACTGCAAGACTATTGCATGTCCTCATGCAATTTTCATCAAAATTTATTCCATATGCTCTGAAACCTCTGTTAGAACATTCAACCTTATCTTTCTGCTTATTTTGGCCTTAATCTATTTTCTAATCTCTGTTAACTTTTCAGAGATTAGTTCTTCATCTTCCTTTTGTAGTGGAGTGTCAAGTTTATTTTCAATATCCATGTCAGTTTCTGTTCTTCTGCTCCATCAAAAGATTTGACAAATGATTTTGTAATCTCCTTATGGAAGCCATCATATTTCTCTATAAAATTTAACCTCCTTGACTTGTGGATATCCTTCCAAATACTTGACTTCAACTGATTGTGTCTTGACAATTAGCCACATTCCTCCTTTGTGCAGATTATCTTCCTTTCAGAATTACTTTTCTATGCTTGAAGCTAGATTGACTACAGAGTATGATGCTTTATTTTGAAACTGTATCTCTGTGTCTGAAGATGGATTAGTTGAAGAATGATGCTTCACCCTTAGAATTACCTTTCTGCACTTAGAGATGGATTGGCTACAAAGTGTAATGGAAGTGAATGGATGGAGGTGATTAAGCTATAAGGAAAAATGAAGTGGCTATGGATCTGATGGAGAATTTATGATGACCTTGTAGTGAGATATGGAATGTTGGATGAGGGATATGGCTAATCAATTCGAATGATAGGTTGTTTAGGAAACACATGATTATACACATTGTATCTATTTCATGTTTTAACTTTTTGCTATTAAAATAATTTTCACAATTTACCTCAGAATTTTGACCTTGTTAATTGTTGTGCTTGATGTTGTTCCTTTGGTCCTCTTTGAGCTTGTTGGTCTTCAAAACAGAATCCTTCAATTTCCTGTAATCATCATCTCTTTGTAGGCTGTACAATTATGTCAGAACTGCTGAATAAGATGTGGCTGCAACATGCAATCTGTAAGAAGAAATGAAGTATGACTATGGAAGATGGATGTGAAATGTAATGGAGTGAGAGTGGAATAGGACTTGTGAAATGAAATGAAAATGGCGTGAGATGGAGTGGAAGTGGAATGGACTTGTGAAATGAAATGAAAATGGCGTGAGATGGAGTGAAAATGGAGTGAGATTGAGTGGAATTGTAGAATGAAATGAATTTTGGAATTTCTCTCAAATGGTACATCAGACTTCCCTGAAATTTTCTGAGGTTGTTACCAATATTATTATGCATCTTCCGACGAAAAATCTCTGCCATTGGTTACACGGATCTCCCGGAAAATGAGAAATGGCTGTAGGTGAAAGTGGCCAATTTCTTGAAAAATACACACTGAAATTTTCTGAAATTTTCTTTGTTTATTCACCCTACCTCAATGCATTTACCATAAAAATTTCAGGACCAACGGATGCACGGTTTGAAAGTTATGATAAAATCAATTTCTGCCCTGTTTCACCCTTCATTTTGCCCAATTTTGCAACAAAAAAGTACGCCACGGACTCATTTTAAGGCCAAATTGAGTGATTCCAATGGGAAACTGTGTATTTTTACCTTCTCTACTGCCACATGCTTCCAGAATTTAATTTTGATGAAGAAAAGGTGCTGCTGTGCAAAAATACTCAAATCTGTCCTATTCTGTCCATAACGCTGAAAATTGAAAATCTGCCTGAAAAACCCTTCTGAAATGCCTTTAAAAATTGCTTTTTTCCAAATTCTGTCTGCGTCTTACTCAATTTATCATATTCTGAGAAAACCCAGAAGCTCAGAATTTTTTATTTCTGCTCCAGTCTCTTGCAAAAGTTGCGCCAAAAATGCCTTCTGGAAAAAGTTGCAAAAAGACGAAAACAGGCTGCTACAGCAATGGCTGCAGAAACTGCCACTTTCCGCAGCTGTTATTGAATTGAAAAAAAGATGAACATGCTGCTACAAGAAACTAATAAAATTCACTACTGCAAGTTGTTGTTGATTCCATAAAACCATTAGTCTTCATCAAAGCCAACATTCATGGTACAATTCTTACCATGCGAATAAATGTGTCGAAGTCGAGCATGGGAAGAAATCATTGGATTACCGATCAATAATGAAAATCGTTTAACCAATGCGAGACAACTCACCGATAATGTAAATGAGTGTCAAGGTACCTCAGTGCATCTTGACAGGGACGAATGAATGTGTCGAAGTCGAGTCGCCTGCAAGATTTGACAATCAAGAGACATTGTTGTATTCCCATTGTTATCAACGAGGAGACTTGCCATTGATGAATGCAAGCTCCAAGGCACTTAAAATAATCTCTAATCTTGATCCCAGATAAAGTGTTGAGGTCGATGGGACAAGATCTGTTGGAAGGTGGACCTTAAGGAATTCCACATCATCCAACTCGAACATAGAACCAAGAATGATTTGAAGAACCATGAAAGATTGAAACCATCATGAAATTGCAGAACTTATTGTGAACTTTGCCCGCCAGTTGCCTGGTTTTCAAACAAAGCTCATGTCCAATTGCGCCAGCAAGCTGGTTTTCACAATAGGACTTATTTTTCTCTTTACTTTTTTTTTTTTTTTTTTCTTTTTTTTTTTTTATGTCCTACTCTACTTGAAAAAGAAAATCTTGTTCAAGTATATGAGTACTTCCAATGGAACCATGTTTGTAACAAGATTATAGATAAACTCATATGCAGGTTTGAAAGATACTCTTTGATATGTACCTGTATATGAGATGCCAACTGTCTTGATTTAGATGATGTCAAAAGATATTGAATAATTGAGCATTGGAATCCGATGACTGAATGGAACCAAGATTAAATGTAATCTTGTCTTTCTTGTCTTTCCTCTATCATGAAATGCAAGTCTTCAGAGATGTGATCTTCATTCATAGGATTTGGTGATAGGCATGCATGAGACTTTTCAATCTCTGGTTCCAATATCTTCTCTTTATCAACAGACATCCCTGATTCTTGGACCTCATCTGAGTCTTCTTCTGCTGGTTGTTGTTCTTCAATGACAGCTGGTGAATCATTTTGCAATACCTCAGATTTGTAAGTTGATTGAGGTGTTTTATTGTTGGGGATATGAAATGGTTGTGGAGGTAGTGGAGTGGGGAATCTTTGGGGTGTTTGTGTGGATGGTAATGGGAAAGGTTGAATTGAGGTCAAATGAGGGTGATTTTGATGTTGTGGTGGAGACAAATGGTATGGATAACATTGATCATGGTATTGAGGATAGAGAGGAAAAGATTGAGGAGAAAGTGGATTTCCTTTGTATGGCCTTTGCCAACTTTGTTGCCAAGATTGGTTTTGAGGTTGGAATTGAGATGGCCAAGGTTTCCAAAGTTGGTTTTGAGGTTGGGATTGAGATGGCCAAGGTTGCCAAGGCAAGGGTGTTCTCCAATTACCTTGAGGTTGTTGTGCATAACCTTGAAATTGTGCATAAGGATATTGCATCATATTGGGTTGATGAGGTTGCCATAGTCCTCTTGGAGTTACATAACAAAGTTGCTCTTGTGCTTGATTTGCTCCATTATCCTTCTGGTAAATTGCCTTCAACCCTGGTAATGATGGGCAATCTTCAGTAGTATGTGATCCTGCACAAATTTTACACATTTTAATGTTATCAAGTGGACATTCATGCAAAGTATGTTTCTTTCTACATTTAGGGCAAAATATAAATGAAGCAACTTTTTGCTTGTTTTGCATTCTTAGCATGTCAATTTGTTCATTTAAATTACCAAGAATGTTTAGCAAATTGTTAGGTTCAGTTTGACTTACCAATCTTGATGTTGACTTACTTACTTTTGCCACAAATGGATCTTGAGGGGACCTTACACACTTTGCTTTTCCTCTTGATATGTTCTTGCATAGTTCACAAATTTCTTGAAATGACAATCGATAAACATCTCCTTTTCCCACAAGATTAAGAAGATCAATCCATTCATCCTTTATAGCATTTAGTAGGAGAGTTTTTAATGCATCTGATTCTAAATTATGCAATTTAGATCTTTTGATATTATAAGTAAATCTCTCTACTAAATCTTCTAGGCTTTCATCCTCTTTTTGGTTCATGTTAAAGACTTCATTTCTAAGGTCATGGTGCATGCAATAACCTTTATATTTTTCCAAAAATACTCTTTTCATATCATCCCATGTCCTTATATAATTTGTTCCTAAAGTCATGAACCATCTAAGAGCTCTATCCTTCAATGTTGCCAGAAACAAATTCAATTTTTGAATGTGCAATGAATAGCCATAAGATCTACAAATTATTTCAAATTCAAAAAGAAAAGTTTCCGGGTCTTCTGATCTCATACCTTTGAAATTAGGAAGTACAGATGGATGGATGTTCTTCATTTGAATGTTGATACCAGTTTCTTGAATAGGAAATCCAAAAGGATCTTCCTCATTCTCATCATCTCCATCCATTTCTTCAACCTGCTTTTTCACCTCTTCTTCTACCTGCAAAAATATGAATTCATGATGTGGATGTGTGGCTCTTACTGCACCACATGATATAGTGGGTGTGGTAGGTGATTGAAGTTTTTGTTTTTGTTTTTGTGGATGTAGGAAATCAGGATACCTAGTTACACTTCCCCAGCAACGGCGCCAAAATGTTTGTGCTCAATCTAGTCTCCTAAATTGAGCTCATTTAATTGTCAACCAGGGTCAGTAAACTACCGAAGTGTGGTGCACTATATGTGCCTAAGTAATCTCTTCCTACTTCGTTGTGTTTAGTGTTTTCTGATGTTTTTGGTTTTATGATTTTATTTTGAAAAGGAAAAGAACTAAGTGCTAAATGAAGGGAAACTATTGGTCAAAACAGAGTGAAGCCTAAACTATGATGGTAAACAAATGCAAATGCTGAAACAAAACATAGTCTAACTATGACTAGCAACCAACAAATACAAAGCTTGATAATGACTCTATTGTAAACTCACAACATGAAATTGAAATGAACCTGAGAAATGAACAACCTAAGTGTAAATGAAGTCTTCTCCTAAATCACTAATCAAACAGATAACTTACAATGTACAACATCTCATCCATGAATAAAGATTTTTTGGAAAATATGTGGAAAAGAATATTTGTAACAAGGTAAAGTTTCTACTCTAAACTAGTTTCTACTTCTGTTTTGCAACTCAATTTAACACCATTAAACCTTTCTCAAAATTTATAGATTTCCTTTCAAAAATAGTCTTTGAGAAAGAGGCTTGTTTGTGAAATGATAAAGAAGCTGCAAAATACTCCAGACCTTATAATAATACTATCTTTTGTCCAGATAATTGTGTATGAGTATGAATTTTGAACAAAAGAAGTTTTGTAAATAATTAAGCCTGTGAGATTGAATTTATCAACTAAGACAAAGTAAGCTACACTGAACAACAGCTAAAATTGAAGTGTTAAAGCAATGAGTTAAAACTAAACTAAGATGCTATTAATCTACAATGAACAATATCAAACTAAAGAGCCATTATCATACTTGAAAAGAAAGGACAAAGCTGAACCATATGCATTCTACCTCCGGAGTATTCTATTGAAATTAACATGCCATTAATCTATGAAATTACACAGTTTGAAATGAAAACACAATTAAAATCCTAAAATACCACAGTTAATTCCCATTCATCATTACAGATATTTTGGAAGAATTCATTAGAATGAGATTAAACTGTAGAATTCAATACAAATGAACATAAAAACGAAGAATTCAGAAAACTAACTAAGCTAAGAATGAAACGAGAGTTACTTATCTAAATTAAAAGAACAAAGCTGCACAGGAGGTAGGGGCCCTCCACCACCTGGTAGCACGTATTCTAACTCAAAATCGACTCAGCTCATGCAGCAGAATGATGCTTTTTCATTAAAGGAGAAAAATACTTAAAACAGAGTATTCACGGTTGGCAGCAAAAGCCAAAAACTAACCAAGATCTCTCGGTTCCCCAAGCATATTAATAGCAAATTTACATAACAGAACTGGAGAAAATAAAGGGATAAGTGTCTTTCCTAATAGAAACCAAACTAGGACTCTGATCATGATCACGTAACAGAATCTGGACTGTTCTTGTCCTGTTAGGAGTCTACTTCCTAGTTTGATTCCCACGTGCTTAACCACCTGTAGAATTGTGCTCAGACTTTGTAGGGAGCAAGGAATGATGTGGATGAAGTCTGGAATTTTCCCATATGCGCCTTTCTTTGAGACGACACCTGTAACCCACTCAAACTGTAAAACAGCTGCAGAATCGCCGGTCAGCTACGGAATGTCTGCATTCTGTAGCTATTTTGCAGAAAATTGTTAAAATAGCAAAAATCATGAAAATAAAATATGTTAATCAATTTCTTGTAACCTTTAAGCAATCCTAATCATTCTTCATTGATTTTAGGCTTATGAAGTGATAAAATGATGATGAAATGAAGTGAAGGTTTGTAAAAGAGAAGGCAATTTTAAGGCTCAACAGGTGTACCTCTATTCAATGAAAATAATTATGCACTCTGGAAATGATGAATGGAGGTCTATCTTTTGGTACAAGGTTACGAAGTATGGGACACTGTTCAAAATAGATTTACATCAACTGCAGATGAACAAGGTAAGAATAATTTGGTAAATGATGCAAAAGAAAAGAATATTATTATCAGTGGACTTATTCAATCTACTTATCATAAGGTGTTGGGTTGTAAAACCGCCAAAATGTATGGGACAAGCTTGAGAATATATATGTAGGTGACTCAAATGTCAAAGAATTAAAGCTTCAAATCTATAGAGAAAAATTTGAGCAACTCAGAATGAAAGAAGATGGCAACATTGCTGCATACTTCCAATATGTTGATGGAGTAACAAATACTCTAGAAGGATTGGGAGAGAAAGTTGACGAGAAGACTATTATACAAAAGATTCTTAGAACGTTACCAGGGAGATTCAACCCAAAGGTATCAGTCTTAGAATACAGTGAAAATCTGGAAAAACTCAGCAAAGAGGAATTACATGGAGTTATCATAGCATATGAAATGACACTTGATGAATAAGAGGGTACTTCACATCTATAAACTGCGTTCAGTGCATCTAAGAAAACCAATAAGGACAAACAACTTTCAATTGAAAAGACATGCACCTGCAAGTGTGTAGAAAAGGGAGATGATGAATAAGATCTTTCAGATGAAGAATATGCTTAGAAAACTAAAAATTGGTAATGGAAAATTCAAAGGTAAACATCCATTGACATGTTTAAGCTGTGGTGAGGTTGGACATTTCCCAGAAAAATTTCCGAACATAAGTGATGGAAAATCAAAAGGAAATAAAGGCTTTAAGAAATTCAACAAGAAAGGATCCAAAATGAACTTTCTCTCTAAAGAAGATAGTTCGTCATCTGACGAAGACAATGACAGCAAAGAAGAAGCCAATGATAGAGTATTTTTAATGGTCAAGCACAATAAACAACGGGTATCAAGCAACGAAGAAGAAGGGTTGACCATAGAAGAATTTTCTAAGGAAGAAATCAAGCTTATAAAAGATCTCAAGACTGAGAAGATTCATTCCAATACTCTTGAAGAACAAGTTCAAGGTCTCAAAATGAATTTGAAGAACACAAATGCATTAAAGAGTTAGTTCAAAATAATTTGGAAGAAATCAACCAAGAAAAGGAATAATTAGAAGCCGAATTAGTCTCGCTGCGTAAGGGAGTGAAGAAAGGAAAAACTATCCAAAACTATGCTAACAGCTCAAGGGTGTTGGAAGAACTCATCAATAATCAATGATCTTACAATGACAGAACTGGCCTTGGTTACAAAGAAGAAGAAGCAGGACCTTCTACAAGAAAATACAATGAACCTATGAGATCTGATATGCATGTAGACTTAATTGGACAAGATTCGCAAGAACAGCCTTGGAAGACAATTCCTCGACGAAGATTTCCATCCAGGTACCAACATATTTTTTATGGCTATTTCTATTCATGTGGAAAATTTGTTCATAAAGTTGTAGAATGTCACACGTACCTTAGGAACCGATACAATTCCAGGAGATCTGTCAAACATGAACCTTCCAGGGCTCATCAAAACATCAATAGATTTGAACATTTAAGAAATAATATTGAATGTTACAAATGTCAAAAATTTGGACACATATCCAGAGACTACAAAAATTAAAATCCTCCATAAGAATTTTCGAAGCCACAGAATGAATGAACATGGAAGAAGAAGAAGACTGATAATTGTGCTCTCACTTTCAAGGCTCAAAACAACAAAGATGTGTAGTATGTTGATAGCGGTTGCTCAACACATATGACTAGAGATAGAAAGAAATTTGTATCTCTAGAAGAGAAGAAGGCTGGAACTGTATCCTTTGGAAATGATGGATCTTCAAATGCTATAGGCTCAGGTACCATCACTCTAGGAAGCAAAGATGTTCTAGCCAAGAATGTTCTATTGGTTGACAATATGAAACACAATCTGCTCAGTGTTGGAAAAATGTGTGATCAAGCACACACAATACTATTCAACTCCACAAAATGTGAAATCAGGAAAGGTAGGTATGGTGAAATTGTCACTATAGCAAGTCGAGCTCCAAATGACATATATGTTCTGGATGAAGCAACTAAAGCACGTCTACTAGCTAAAGAGGATGATATAATATTGGGCAGCAATGATGATTGACTAAGTAAGAATTTTTCTAAAAAGATGAAAAGTGAGTTCGAGATGTCTTTACTTGGTGAGTTGGCATACTTCTTAGGGCTTCAAATATCTCAGCAAGAGAAAGGAATATTTATATGTCAAGCTAAGTACATCAAGGAAATGCTCAATAAATTCAAAATGGAAGATAGCTAACCCATCCTTACTCTGATGGTAACAGGTTACAAATTGAGCATAGACGACTCATCTAAAGATGTGGATCAGAGGTTGTATATATCTATGATTGGTAGTCTTCTATATGTAACATCATCCCGACTAGATGTTATGCAAGCAGTTGGACAAGTAGCAAGATTCCAAGCAGCAACAAAGGAATCACATATTATTGTTGTCAAAATAATTCTTCGATATCTAAAGGGAACAACAGAATATGGCTTGTGGTATCCCAACAGTAGCAATCTAATTATTCAAGACTTTATAGATGCAGATTGGGCAGGAAGCATTGATGTTCGTATGAGTACTCATGAATCATTTGAATATCTTTGCCAGAAGCTTGGGATTCTCCCAAGTTGTGATTAGATTTTTCTTATTAAAAATATAAAGGGGGAGTGAAAGTGTGTACATGTCCGCAAGATGGTTGTGTGTCAGGGGAAGTTACCCTTTTCCATTGATGTCAAAGGGGGAGAGAATGTTGTAGGAATAGGTTTCATGATCGTAGGGGAGTACTTGTGTTGCCATCAATGCCAAAGGGAGAGATTGTTAATCAACGGTTGTCATTGATGTCAACCCAAGCAACAACAAGGGCTACCATAAATATTGCATGGGAATTTTGACCCACCAAATTACTATATTCTAGGTTAAGAATGATTTTTATGGTTTCTACTTGTTGAGATGTTTCCATTGATATATGGCATGCCATGTAATCCTTCACGGTTTGAGAGATATTCATGTTTGAAGTTTGTAACCCCAGTTAGTGGACTAAAACCCCATGGAGTTGTGGCATGGGTCATTGAAAAATCAATATTTAATAATTTTAAAGCTCCTCAAACCCTTCCCACGTTAACTTTTTGAATCCCCTCTCAACCTAAGCATTTATATAAATTGTGATCCTCATATCCTCCTTATGTCGGGATTTCGCTACCTGAAACAGGTCATCGTGAAATTTTCTCTCTAACATTTTTTCTACGAAGGTTCAGAAGAAATTTTTTTTATGAGGCGAAGTAAAAATATTGAGTAATCTCCTGTAAAAATTTTAGATCATGGTGCGGAACATTTTCGGAGATATGATCTGTGGGAGTCAGTGTTTCTGCAGGCTCCTAAACTTCATCTCAAAGAAGTGTCCTTGGGAAAATCGTCATAACTCTCTCTCTGAGTATCAGATTGGAATTATGTAAAAAGTGGCAGATAGTGCATGGACTATATTTTTTGATATATCAACTTTAGAGCTAAATAAGGAAACAGTGACACGTGGCATGCCTTACAAGTTCGCTCTACTGAACTAGTCAAAAATTAGGTCATTGTGAGAGATTATGCATAAATCTCTCTTTAAGAATCCAAATTGGGTTAGACCTGTAGAATTGGAAGAAGAGGCAGAGGAATACTACAAAACAAAAAATCACATATTGGGGATCTAAAATAACATATATACACCAAATTCAATATCGATATCCTAGAAGGCAAGAAAAGGCTAGGTCATGTGTTCTCAAGGGTTGCAAAGGACCAGACTTTCTAGGGCATCAAAGCAAAGCAAGGTGTAGCAGAGGGTAGTATGACAAGAGCATAAATCAAGCTGAAAAATAGAAGCAAGAAGTTCAGCACATGAAGTCTTCAAGTGGGTAGCACTACATATAGTATTTGTAAAGGTATCATTGTACTAAGTCATTGTAAATCATTCTATATCATTGTAAAGTGGACCATTTTCCCTGGTACGGGAATCCATTATTATTTTATTCTTCTATAGGGTGGTATGGTGGTGCTAGGATGGTGCATGAAGTCACCAACAGGTTCAAGCCTGTGAAAACTTTAGGGTGGTAGGGTGGTGCTAGGGTGAGTTGGAGCTCATTGGGTGTTGGGGCATCCATTCAGTTGACTACTGAAGAATCTCGAGTGTTGGAGTGTCCATCCAGTGGGAGCTGGAGAAGAATGTTTTTATAGATTATAGGAAGTTGGAGCTTTATTTTCAATTAGAGTTGAATATTAAATAATTATTAGAAAAAAATTTAGGTGGCTTTTGTCCTAGAGAGGGTTTCCACCTTAAAAACTGTGTGCATTTGTGTTCCTTTTGTTTATGGCTATCATTATACAAAAACTAATAATAATTGAAGATTAAATAATGCTCTAATTGAAAGGAATATTGATTCACCCCCCACCCCCCCTCAGTATTTCCAACAATTTATTGAACTTGTTAGGTCTCTGTAACAAGCAAGATTGGCAAAGTCCGATTACAGAGTTAACATCATTTCAACCAACTTTGGGATTCTAGGATCTAGCCCTCCTGAATCCGGAGAGGGATCTCTCCAATATGTACAAAGATGGATATTGTCTTTGAAGTTTAGGGTGATGATATTAGGCTAGTTATGAAGGCCAAGGGTTTTGTTTGGTTTTTTTCAGATGGTTGAACATAGTTGCTGTCTGAGGCGGAAAGATCTATATGCAAATAGGTTCAAGGGTGAGAAGTTGCAAGCAAAAAAGTAAGCTTTGATCATGAAGAAAGATGATGGCAAGTTTTCAGTCCATTGGGCTATGGAGTCATAAGAGGATTTAATTGAAACATTCAGGTTCAAGAGTGATCTATGGGGCAAGTCATCTGTGCCTAAGGATCTCTTTTAAAGTTTGATTTATGGAATGGAGTGATACAATAAGAAAGGGAAATGACAAATGCAGAACAAGGAGCAGCCCAGGATCTGGTAAGTACTTTGAAACTAGCCAGCCTTTGACCAGGCACTTAAGAGAAACATAGAAGAAAACTAGGATCTGGTAAGTACTTTGAAACTATCTAGCCTTTGATACACTTCCAATAGAATACAAATAAAAACAAAGGGAAACTTGAAGGCAACTTTTGGAGTAGAAACTAGCGGGCTGGGCTCACAAAATCCTCTCCTAGCTCTTCTTTACTTAATTACTTCCAAGACAATCACAGAGATAACACAAAATGGCCTAAGATCTGATAAGTGCTTTGAAACTAGTCAGCTTTTGACACATCCTAAGGGAAACAATCAAATAGTTGAGCAAACAAGAAAGGGACTCAGGGCTTACCTTGATTTCCTCAATTCATTCCTTACACAACATATATGAAAGTAACATTTAAAAATAACATTCAGTAGTGACAAAAGGATGAGGGAACGCCAGCATCCATGTACTTAGACTGAATTAAATCATTCTCAAATAATCACAGCAGAAAGAAAACATTCAAATAAAGATTTCTCAGCCAGAGAAGGTTACTGATATGCAGTAGGTCCTCACCCTGTTTAAACTGTTCTTTACAGTGGAAAATGAAACAAATTGAAAACAGAAACAAAATACAGGTTACAGTGAGAATGACATCACCATCGGCATAGACCAGGATCCCATAAATCAGCTTGTATTGATGCTTCAAACCGGTTACAATCTTCAGATCCAATGTTTTAATTCATCTCTCTTCACAACCTAACCTATCTGCTTCAAGCAGAGCTCCAAGAGCCTATGAAACCACTATTTACAGTCAAGAGTTTTCCGGCTCAATTACAATGCTTCAGCAATTACATTAGCAACCAACTAATCCAACCCCTCACTCATCTTCTATTGAAGTATTTATAGAAGGATGAGGAGGTGAGATCTGATAAAAAGATCTCAAATACAATTAATGTAGAATTAATGTCTTCCTGGACTTTGGTAGCTCGATGAAGAAAACATACAGGTGTTCCAATGCATTAATGCATTTATACTTATGAAGTAAGCTCGGAGAGAGCTTTTATTGACCTTTGAGGCTCTGCGTTCTATTAGGGTTACTCTACAAACATTCCGTCATTAAATCTGGGGTAGAAATAACTTCCTTGGCTGCTTCGAGGCACAATATCTGATATTGTTCAATAAATTCGGCCTCTGATTGAACATTTTGAGGCAATAGGTGGCACTGCGATGGTTGAGGAATCAATTTGCCTCAAATTATGGCAGTGGAGGCAATATGTCTGATGAACACTTTTAGGTTTTCCCCTGGACATGTTCTCAGGTCGAGGATTAAAGCTGATAACCGTTCAGCTTTGGGACCCCGCCTGCATCCTTCCACCAACTGCTCTGGTTACTATTGTATTCAATATCCGATACCCTTTCTCTGCGTTGATTTTGGTGATATTCTTCAAGCTTTACAGGGATGCGCGGCAACCAAGGCTCATGAAACCTTGTTGATAACATTGTTCTTCACCCTGTGGTCGATCCTTTGGATGAATCGAAAGAACGGGAGTCGTCACCCTCGTCTTTCAAATTTTCTTAAAACACGACGAAAGAACCTTAAAACCTGCAAAATACAAACAAAATGAGAAAATTCTGCATTATATGGACAATCTGCATTGGAGGGCGTGCGGGAAAATGGAGCAATCGGAGCCATTGATCGTATCGCGAACAACGATCGGGAGCATTTTGAAAAGTCAGCAGAGAACAAGGGGGACTGTACAATGGAATCGGGAGAACGAATGTAAGCCGTCGATCTACAGAGATCGACGGTGGAGATCGAATCTTGGCCGCGCGGTGGATGGATTAACGGGCACGCAGGTTGGATGGAGGACAGCCGTTGGATGCGGGGGTCTTAATCGGACGGTGGCTACCAATTCCGCTTAGTGGCTTTGGTACAAGGTTTAGCGCGCGGGCGGTGTGATTTTCACGACGGTTTTGGAACGAGGCGGAGGACACGTGTCGGCCAACGTATGGAATCGCTGGTCGACGGGAGAAAACCACTTTGATGCGGAAAGCGGTGCGGGATGAAACCGGCGGGAACGGAAAACAGCGCGGAAAGGGGGTCCACCAGGTGAGGCGTGCTCCACACCGTTGATCTGTGGGGCAGATCGACGGTCGAGTTTTAACATAATTTCTTTGGCGGAAAACTTTATGAAAAATAAAACAAACCCGATTTTTGCGTTTTACGAAGGTTTTTCAATGTTTTTCGGGCAAAAAATAAATTTCAAGAGTTAAGCGCCTGCCTGACTTAGCGCGTGGTTCTGGCGTCGGGGTATATGGAGGAAGAAAAGGCACGGAGCTTAGCCTGAGGGGCCTAAGCCTAACGCATAGAAACATGTGTTTTCTATGGTTTTTTCCAAAGAATTTCAAAAGGAAATATAATTCCGATAAGGTTAAAAAATGGGTTTTTAACCTTAGGAAAGGGGATTAATAAAGGGATAGGGAATAACATATGGTTTTGTGGGGTTTTTAAGAAAATGAAGGAAATTGGAGAATGGAGGTAAGATGGAAGCGAGGGAGGGAAAAGAAAAAGGGATGCAACAGTACTTGACTAGGATTTTCATGGAATATCAGAGGCTGAGAGAAGGAAATGTATGAAGATCCGACTAGTAGTTTATGATTTTACCAACAGACTTCAAAGCACCAACAACTTCAGGACTGAATTTGTTTCTTGAATGCTGCACAAAATATTTAGCCACCAGCTGATATGATGGAAAAGTATAGGTGGCTAACAGTGGCTCCACTTGGGGATGGTGCCTTTTTGAAGGCATCAAGAATTCAGACCTGATTTCTCTGGGATGCTGACTGGTGCCTTACCCATTGCTTGCTCTTGCTTTGACAAATAATATCAGTCATGAAAGAAAAATGAATTTCATCAATACAACTTCTACCTACCCAATCCTACTGATCTAACATTTTTTCTTCATCAGAGTGCACTTGGATTGGCAAACTCTATTCACAACATTTTATTCTTTTGAAAGCAGGAAACCTAATCTATTTCTACTCCTTATTTCTCCCTGAACTCAGATTAAACAATTGAGCTTAGATATTTCTCTACCTAGTCTACTGTCTGTTGGGATTAAACAGTCCAACAAACTTTCATTCTCTAAATTCTACAATAGAAATTCAAAAATAGTCAAGTCAAGATTAAGCTGTTAGACTTGCTATGTTCTATGGCATAAAAACAAGCTGCACATAGATTATTATTTGTAGAAAATTTTAAATCAAAACAAAAGGCTTAAGATCTGAAAGTTTCTTATCATGGCCTTTTCTTATTTTCACAGCTCTGTTTTTTCCATTTTTGTGAGCTATCTTTGCTTTTCTTCTGGTCCAAGTTTTGAGCAGATTAGAACCAGGTCTTCTCTTTTATGACTAAGAAAATAAACAGTTTTGAGTCATTCTTCTCTTGGAAATTTTGGTTCAGATTTTGAGTTTGTTTGAACCTTAATTTCTATCCTAATCTATCTACTGATAAGCCAATATTGAACAGTTTGGCAAATCAAATTCGCTACTCTATCAGCAGAAAATTGAAAGATAATTAGTTAAGATTAAACAGTTTGACTAATTAGAAGTGTGTTTTGAGGAGTGGCATTTGAGCTTGCACACTTTCAGAATTATTTCTTTTTTTGGCATGGGGCTGTGCCTTTCTTGTTTTTCACTTCTGCCCTCTTTTCCTTTTTCTTTGTTTTTGTATTTTTATTTTTCATACATTTTGAATGCAATGGTGGATGAGATATTTATAATGGAAAAGGTAAAAAGGCTTCAGAACACAAAAATGGTTTAAGAAAAGTAATGCTTAAGCATCCTGCCATTGACAGGACCCCCAAACGATTCTGTTCCATTCAGCTCTTGTAAGAATAATGTATTGTTTCCAGCAACTGAACGAATAGAGTAAGGGCCAAGCCATAGGTTGTCAAATTTTCCATGCTTTCCCTTGTCTTCCCTCTTTGAGTCCCACTTTAAAACTTTGTCCCCAATCTTGAAATTGCTGGCCTTTGTTCTTCTATCAAATATTTTCTTGATATTGTGTTACTTCTGTAATGCTTTGTTATACACTTCTTCCCTAGTCTGCTGAAGATGAATGGTCTGATTTATCCTTCTGATTATGTCATTCTCTTCAGTCTGTAACTCTTGAATTAACTTCATAACTGGTACACCAAGGCTGTTAGGGAAAATTGCATCTGTACCATACACAAGCTGGAAAGGTGACATACCAATGGATTTCTTCAATGTTAATCTGTCAGCCCAAAGTGCATGGATCAGCTTTGTGTGCCAAGACTTCTTGTTGTCCTCCAACAGTGTCTTTATTATGTTCACCAAGCTTTTGTTGGAAGAATCTGCAAGTCCATTACCTTGAGGGTAATAGGTTGTGGAGTGTCCCAATGTTATCTGGTACTTGTGACAGAATTCCACCATCTTCTTTGATCCGAATGCCGCTGCATTATCTGTGATGATCTTGATAGGACAGCCAAATCTGGAAAGGATATTGGTTTCTATGAATTTGATGATCACCGAATCATTGGCCTGCCTACAAGGAATGGCTTCTATCCACTTAGTGAAATAGTCTGTGGCGGTAAGAATCCACCTGTGCTGGGCAGAGGATGGTGGATGGATTTCTCCTATGAAGTCAAGTCCCCACTGTTGAAAAGGTGCTTCAACAGTAATTGGATGCAGAGGAAGGGGTAATAACTTTCTCTTGCCCTCGAACAATTGGCATTTATGGAAAGTAGTAGTCATTTTGTGTACATCAGGAAAAAGAGTGGGCCAATAGAAACCAACCCTCAAAATTTTGTTGGCTGTTGACTTCCAGTACAAATGGCCTCCACACTCTCCTTCATGGAATTCCTGCTTAATCTTTTCTGCATCAAACTCAGGGAAGAATTTAAGCAATATACCACTTGCATTTTTCCAATAAAGACATTTATCAATAATGCAATAGTTTACAGCTTTTAACTTTAGAAACCTTGCCTTTGTTTTGGATAAACCAGGAGGTGTATTCGGATTAAGCAAAACATAAACAATATCAGTATACCAAGGAGAATTCGCAAAATGATCTTCAACAATGGGAGTTGAGAACTCTTCTTGGTTATCCAAAACATTGATCATATTAATATCAAGAAGTTCACAATTTGATTCAGCCATTAATTTAGCTAGACCCTGGCCTTTGATGAGCTTAGTGGGTTTTATTTCTAAATCATATTCAAGAATAACAACAATCCACTTACCTCTCTTACCATCTAGATCCTGTGTTAGAATGTCTTTAACAACCGAATTTGGGACAAAGGCAATGATGTGTGAGTGAAGGATGTATACTCTGAAGTCTTTCAAAGCCTTTACCAAAGCAAAAGCTTGTTTCTCCATAATGTTGTACTTCAAAGGGGCATCCCTCAATGCCTTACCAAAGAATGCAATGGGTTGCTCTTGTCCTTGTGGATTTTTCTATAAAAGGACATCAACTATGGTATGTTCTGATGCAAATGAGAAGATATAAAAATCCTTTGAAAAATCAGGACTTATGAGAACCGGTGTCTTGGTCAACGCTTGTTTCACCAGTTCAAAGGATGTCTTTGCTTCTGAGGTCCACTTCACCCCTTGCTCCTTTTTCAACATGTTTGTGATATTCCTGAGGAGCTCAGCCAAGTTGGGGATGAACCTTCTCAAAAAGTTTATCTTTCCAACGAAAGACTGCAACTCTTTGATGTTTCGAGGATGAGAGATCTGCAATATGGCCTCGATCCTCATGGGATCAATATTTATACCCTCTTCTGAAATGATATGCCCAAGAATTTTACCTTCTTGGAGACCAAATAAAGTTTTCTTAGGGTTCAAAGATATCCCAAAATTTCCGCACTTCTCGAAAACTTTCCTTAAATGTTCTAAGTGTTCTTCATCTATTTTTGAAAACAAAGTTACATCATCAAGATAGATAATGATGAAGAAAACCAATTCTTCCGAGAATGCTATGTCCATGGCTCTCTGAAAGGTTGCTCCAGCATTCATTAGACCAAAAGGCATTTTCACATACATGAAAGTGCCCCATGGTGTAGTAAAAGTTGTCTTTAATTGATCATCAGGGTGGACTAAGACTTGATTATACCCTGAATAGCCATCCAGCAAAGAAATTCTTTTAGACCCCACCACCCTTTGCAAAATATGATCCATCTTGGGTAAAGGGTAGTTGTCTTTCAATGAAGCTTTGTTTAAATTCCTGAAGTCTATACAAAGCCTGATTTCTCCAGTCTTTTTCCTAACTGACACCAGATTAGATACCCACTCATAATATCTAATAGGGACAATAATACCAGCATCATGCATCTTCATAATTTCCTTCTTAACCAATGGCAACTGGACAGGGTTGATTCTGCGCAGTTTTTGTTTGAATGGTTTTTGGTTTTCTTTAAGAGGGATTTTGTGCTGTATTATTTCAGTGTCATAGGATTTAAGATCTTCATAACTCCACGCAAAAACATCAGAAAATTCTTTGAACAGCTCTAAGGTTTAATGTGAGCTGGTAAAGTTTTGGACAGTTTGATCATTTTCGGTTTTTCCTCACTGCCTATATTGCATTCATGCACTTCAGTTTCTACAGGTTCCAGTTTAGGTTTGTTGGCCACATTGTTAAAATCAAACAGCTCTTCTAGAGGGGCCAAACCCTTGGGAAAACTATCATCCTTGGAATGCAGAGTTTCCAATTCCTCTGCTTCAGATTTTACACTTAATTCTGGTTGGTTTCTAAGTTTGACAGTCTGAAGGTTTACATCTACAAACTCAGGAGACGGTTCTTCTTCACCAAGAAAATTTTCTTCACTGCAGTCTGTGTCATAATCTGAATCTGAACTATGGAGTTCAAACTCATTTCTGAATTGCATGAAGTCTTCTATTTGTTTATCTCCATCAAACACCTGCCAATATTTCTTGTTATCAGGGATAGCTGGTCTGAATTTTATTTGAGAGGTGTCATCATATAGTATTGGGCAGGTTCTAGCAGCAAAGGCTAAATTGTGGGCTGCAATGTTTCTTTTTCTTGGGACAAAAGTCAGTGTGGACTCCTCAAATGTTTTCAAAAGATCTATGACATCATTTCTGTAGGCCCTAAGTCTGGGGTGATTTGCATTATATTCCCCATTAACTTGCCTAATGATTAGTTCAGAATCCCCATACACATTGATTTTCTTGGCACCTAAATTTTCCAAGAGATGCAAGCCTAAGAGAAGGGATTCATATTCTGCTATGTTGTTGGAACACTGAAAGTTTAATTTACATGAGATACATTCTGTATGATTGTTTTCAGTGTTAGTAATCCAAACACCTGCACCAGCATTTATTCTGGTGCATGACCCATCAAAATACATAGTCCAGAGAGGAGCATTTTCAGTTTGGTGGATGGGCTGTGTATAATTTGATTCCTCAAGTTTTTCATCGGGTTGAGGACTGTCTTTCTGACTGTCAAGTTTTAAGTTCAAAGGATTTATAACTTGCAGTTCAATATCTCTGTTTAGTTTGCTAGGATCTTCAGACACAATAGACTGTTTTGTCAATTCAACGTTGTTTTCCTCTTCCTCCATCTCAACCATTGATTCTGTTGGAACGATTTTTTCTGTAAGTGTTTCATCATTAAACATGATAAAAGAATCAAGGCTTGTGTTTATAGCATAGAGAGGGGAATTTTGAGGCCGATCTTGACTTGTCACTATGTATTGCATGTGGGATTCCCTGTAAAGTTTTCTAGTTTGATTAAAAACAGGGATAGTTGCATAGGTCATGTCCATTTGCATGGTTCCTTGTAACTTAGCACCCTAAGACCTTGATAAAAGCATTCCATACTTTGGGGGTACGTCAGCCACAACAACATCCATGACTAAACATTTGGCTAGAATCTGAGCTAAGTTAACGCAGAGATCTTTGATCAATCCTAGACATTTAACTCTGCTTGAGTCAAAGGAGTACAAGTCTTTGTAAGGTCTGGTGATTTCAAGACCCAGGCTTTCCATTACAGCTTTTGGCATTAAATTATGGGAAGCGCCTGAGTCATGCATAGCATTGTGCAAAATTTTGTCATGAATGTTTAAGCTTACGTAAAAGGGGGGAACCGGACCTTCTTGGAACTTTCCTTCAATCTTTGGACCAAAAATAAGCTCTGGTTGGTCATCACTAAGATTGAGTGTATCTTCATTATATTCTAATTTCAAAGCCTTCAAAATTTTGGACCTATATACATGTTGGGCAGCTAACTCAGTTAAAGGAATAGAGATTTTGATCTTTGATATTTCCTGTTCCAGGTTGAAAAGGTTTTGACTCTTTAAGGCATTATCTTCAGTGTTGTTTGCTGCCACTTTATCAGCAATAGCAGCTTGCTGATTTGGTTTATCTACAGTTGAGACAGTTGTTTTACTAGGAGTACTAACCGAGGTGTTAGCACTGCTAACGTTTGCACTCAGTTTTTCAATATTTTGAGTGTCTTTCTCCTTACCATTACTAGAATTAGCAGCCACTGTCTTGTCTTTTTGTTTGATTGTTTTAGACTTGGTTGCAGTGCTGTTTTGAGAAGGCTTGTCAGAGGTTTTGTTGTTGGGGGTTTGTTGATTAGGTCTACTTCTGAGCTCATATTCCCTTGAAGGCTCTATAACAACGTTTTCCATGTTTTGATAATAATTCTCATTATCATCTCTTTTGTCCTCGTAAGGTGTATAAAGACCTTGTTTTTTATCATAATGAACCCCAAAGTCATCATTTTCTATCCCAAATAAGTTTATATCATCTTCCTCTGTTATATGATCTATTTGTTCAACCTCACTTAAAAAGTTTTGATGGAAGGGAGGAATGATCTGTTGATCATCTTCCCTAGGTCTGTTTGGGGGTTGATTTCTTCTCATATTCTGATTCTGGTTTTGGTTTCTGTTTTGAGGAGCGTTTTGATTTAGACTTGCTTGCGCTCTCTCTAGAATGCTCATTTTCTTCATCATTTCTTCCATCATTCTTTCCATCTTTGAGCTTGAAGTAGAAGGGGTGGATTCCTCTCTAAAAGATACTCTCTTTTCAGCTTTCATCCTTGCTCTCTTCTCCATAAGGTTAACTTCCACAGAAAGGGCACCTCTTTGAATATCTTCCAGGGTTGCAAAGACTCTTTCTCTAAGTGAATATGTCATGTCCGGATCAAATCCTTCAGGAAATTTGTTTAAAGCTGAGCCCTGAGGAGGTTTTAGTTCAGGGGAAAGTGCATTATACACACTGTTAAATCTGGTACAATAAGCTTGTACACTTTCCCCCGGATTCCTATGGAGATTGTTATAGTCGGCAAGGACTTGGAGAGGATTCTTCCTCACTTCCCATTTGTTTAAAAATGTTTGATGGAAGCCTTGGAGATCGTTAATACTGTGGGGGGCTAAACCTTTAAACCATTTTCTTGCTTCTCCCCCCAAACTTTGAGCAAATAGTCTAAGTTTGACAGAATCATCATCAATTTCATTTCTGTCAAAGTAGTCATTCATCTTGTCCACATGTTGAGATGCTGTTATAGTATTGCTAGCATCATATAATGGAATTTTGGACTGATATTCCTGCGGAAGATTGACTAGTGGTACAGGAAGGACTAAGGGAGCATACCATGCTGCCATGATATATGGTGGGGGCGGATTTACAAGAGGAGGTGTGGGTTGAAGTGGAGTGGTTTGAACAGTGGATGAAGGATGAACAGAAGTGGATGGAACAGCAATAGATTTCTGAGTTGATCTTGGATAAGAGGCGCCTAGATTGTGTAGAAAATGTAAATCAGGAGGTATTGATTCTCTACCCCCAAGGGCCCTGCTAGTTTCGGGAGATGAAAGTGAAGGCTCAGAACCTAGCTGATCTAAATCGCCAAATTACCTAGTTGGGTTCAATAAGTCAATTTGTGATTTTTGAAGATCTGAAAGATTCTCAGGGACTGAATTAGCTCTTAGGGGTGGTCTGAAAATAGCTGGAAATTGTATCTTAGGAGACTTCCTAAGGATTCTTTCTGGGTTATCAACTATCTCAGGTGGATCGGGGTCAGGATGGGCTCTAGTGTAAATCTTTTTAGGAGCCACAGTGTTTGTGTGTTTAGACCCAACTAAACAGGAAAAGTTCAACCAGATATGACAATCTTTGGGAGGTTAACTAATCTATCTTCACAATTCGGATCCTGCAGCCTTGTAACCAGGTTTGAAGGATATCGTAAGGGTGAGGGTTCTTCCCAGTGGAGTCTTAAGGTTTGCTCAGAATTTTGGAGTTTCCAGGTGGAAGGTCTAGAATGTTTTCAATAGGGTACACTGTCCACCACAGTGTTTGTGAAACCTTCCTTTTCCAGGATATCTCCAAACACAACAAACTCTAACCAGAGATTGACTGGGAGGGCATTCACCAGATATGTCACCTCTAACAGAGGATGAGATCCGGAGGCTACCTGGCCCTTTCCAGACTCTGTCTAAGAGTATAGGGTAAAACACATCAAAGATATAAATAAGATATCAAAAACTAGTGTTTTACTACCAATTTGAAATGTTTTTGGTATTTTCTGAACTGTTTTTATTTTTGGTTTTAAAAGAATGTTCTAAATTTGCCTCAAAACTTAGCTACGGTTAAGAAACAAAGACAGTCTATCCTTATGGCTAAGCCAGCTGATTTTCCAAGGTTAGATAAAAACTTAAAAGAATCCTAGGTTTGACCTAGCATGTCACTGATTCAAACAAGTTTCATAATGATTACCATTCTTTGGTAATGCTTGAAAAGGTTGCCTTTTACTCTCAAGATGTTTATGAAGATTCTGGGTTATGATTCCCCAGTGGAGTCGCCATAAATGTTAGGTCTCTGTAACAAGCAAGATTGGCAAAGTCCGATTACAGAGTTAACATCATTTCAACCAACTTTGGGATTCTAGGATCTAGCCCTCCTGAATCCGGAGAGGGATCTCTCCAATATGTACAAAGATGGATATTGTCTTTGAAGTTTGGGGTGATGATATTAGGCTAGTTATGAATGCCAAGGGTTTTGTTTGGTTTTCTCAGATGGTTGAACATAGTTGTTGTCTGAGGCGGAAAGATCTATATGCAAATAGGTTCAAAGGTGAGAAGTTGCAAGCTAGAGAGTAAGCTTTGATCATGAAGAAAGATGATGGCAAGTTTCAATCCATTGGGCTATGGAGTCATAAGAGGATTTAATTGAAACATTCAGGTTCAAGAGTGATCTATGGGGCAAGTCATCTATGCCTAAGGATCTCTTTAAAGTTTGATTTATGGAATGGAGTGATACAATAAGAAAGGGAAATGACAAATGCAGAACAAAGAGCAGCCCAGGATCTGGTAAGTACTTTGAAACTAGCCAGCCTTTGACCAGGCACTTAAGAGAAACATAGAAGCAAACTAGGATCTGGTAAGTACTTTGAAACTATCCAGCCTTTGATACACTTCCAATAGAATACAAATAAAAACAAAGGGAAACTTGAAGGCAACTTTTGGAGTAGAAACTAGCGGGTTGGGCTCACCAAATCCTCTCCTAGCTCTTCTTTACTTAATTACTTCCAAGACAATCACAGAGATAACACAGAATGGCCTAAGATCTGATAAGTGCTTTGAAACTAGTCAGCTTTTGACACATACTAAGGGAAACAATCAAATAGTTGAGCAAACAAGAAAGGGACTCAGGGCTTACCTTGATTTCCTCAATTCATTCCTTACACAACATATATGAAAGTAACATTTAAAAATAACATTCAGTAGTGACAAAAGGATGAGGGAACGCCAGCATCCATGTACTTAGACTGAATTAAATCATTCTCAAATAATCACAGCAGAAAGAAAACATTCAAATAAAGATTTCTCAGCCAGAGAAGGTTACTGATATGCAGTAGGTCCTCACCCTGTTTAAACTGTTCTTTACAGTGGAAAATGAAACAAATTGAAAACAGAAACAAAATACAGGTTACAGTGAGAATGACATCACCATCAGCATAGACCAGGATCCAATAAATCAGCTTGTATTGATGCTTCAAACCGGTTACAATCTTCAGATCCAATGTTTTAATCCATCTCTCTTCACAACCTAACCTATCTGCTTCAAGCAGAGCTCCAAGAGCCTATGAAACCACTATTTACAGTCAAGAGTTTTCCGGCTCAATTACAATGCTTCAGCAATTACATTAGCAACCAACATACTTATGAAGTAAGCTCGGAGAGAGCTTTTATTGACCTTTGAGGCTCTGCGTACTATTAGGGTTACTCTGCAAACATTCCGTCATTAAATCTGGGGCAGAAATAACTTCCTTGGCTGCTTCGAGGAATGAAATCTGATCTTGTTCAATAAATTCGACCTCTGATTGAACATTTTGAGGCAATAGGTGGCACTGCGGTGGTTGAGGAATCAATTTGCCTCAGAGTATGGCGGTGGAGGCAATATGTCTGATGAACACTTTTAGGTTTTCCTTTAATCTGTGTTCTGAGTCGGGGATTAGGCTTTTGATAACCGTCTTAGCCGTAATCCTCGCCAATCTTTCCACTAATCTGCTGCTCTGGTTACTATTGTCTTCAATATCCGATACCCTTTCTCTGCGTTGATTTTGGTGATATTCTTCAAGCTTTACAGGGATGTGCGGCAACCAAGGCTCATGAAACCTTGTTGATAACATTGTTCTTCACCCTGTGGTCGATCCTTTGGATGAATCGAAAGAACGGGAGTCGTCACCCTCGTCTTTCAAGTTTTCTTAAAACACGACAAAAGAACCTTAAAACCTGCAAAATACAAACAAAATGAGAAAATTCTGCGTTATATGGACAATCTGCATTGGAGGGCGTTCGGGAAAATGGAGCAATTGGAGCCATTGATCGTATCGCGATCAACGATCGGGAGTGTTTTGAAAATTCAGCGGAGAACAAGCGGGACTGTACAATGGAATCGGGAGAACGAATGTAAGCTGTCGATCTACAGAGATCGACGACGGAGATCGAATCTTGGCCGCGCGGTGGATGGATTAACGGGCGCGCAGGTTGGATGGAGGACAGCCGTTGTATGCGGGGGTCTTAATCGGACGGTGGCTACCAATTCCGCTGAGTGGCTTTGGTACAAAGTTTAGCGCGCGGGCGGTGTGATTTTCACGGCGGTTTTGGAACGAGGCGGAGGACACGTGTCGGCCAGCGTATGGAATCGCTGGTCAATGGGAGAAAACCACTTTGACGCGGAAAGCGGTGCGGGATGAAACCGGCAGGAACAGAAAACAGTGCGGAAAGGGGGTCCACCAGGTGAGGCGTGCTCCACACCGTTGATCTGTGGGGTAGATCGACGGTCGAGTTTTAACATAATTTCTTTGGCGGAAAACTTTATGAAAAATAAAACAAACCCGATTTTTGCGTTTTACGAAGGTTTTTCAATGTTTTTCGGGCAAAAAATAAATTTCAAGAGTTAAGCGCCTGCCTGACTTAGCGCGTGGTTCTGGCGTCGGGGTATATGGAGGAAGAAAAGGCAGGGAGCTTAGCCTGAGGGGCCTAAGCCTAACACATAGAAACATGTGTTTTCTATGGTTTTTTCCAAAGAATTTCAAAAGGAAATATAATTCCGATAAGGTTAAAAAATGGGTTTTTAACCTTAGAAAAGGGGATTAATAAATGGATAGGGAATAACATATGGTTTTGTGGGGTTTTTAAGAAAATGAAGGAAATTGGAGAATGGAGGTAAGATGGAAGCGAGGGAGGGAAAATAAAAAGGGATGCAACAGTACTTGACTAGGATTTTCATGGAATATCAGAGGCTGAGAGAAGGAAATGTATGAAGATCCGACCAGCAGTTTACGATTTTACCAACAGACTTCAAAGCACCAACAACTTCAGGACTGAATTTGTTTCTTGAAGGCTGCACAGAATATTTAGCCACCAGCTGATATGATGGAAAATTATAGGTGGCTAACATAACTCATCCAGCACGTCCGCTAGTAGGTCCATGACCTCTTCGACAAATCCAATACCAAGTTCAACAGAATTTTCCTCATCTCATGGATGAACTCAACGCAATGTGGACCATTGGGGGCCATTGATTCCTAAGGGGGGAATGATATAAGTGGATATTTTTTTCCACCCACCTATTCCATTTGGATCCCCACCATCGGTTCTTTAATTTTTTCAGTTTCAGCACAATTTCTATTTTTAGCAGTTTTTCGGGTCCTCAACTTCTGGAGCTGTTTTGAGAACCTAAATGATGTTTTTTTAGGAAAATCCGGAGCAACATGGAATTTCTTTTATTTTTCTCACGTCAAAAGTTGTAGTCCTTGGATAGATCTTTTTAACGGGGTATTAAGCACGTTAAACAAAGATCATATGCCAAAGTTACGTCCCCGGGAAGTTGATGTACCAAGTTACCCAAACGGGGCCCATAGTTTTGGTGCTTCATCTCCTAGGGTTAGGTTTTTGGATATTTAGAGTTTTCCATTGTTTCTCAACAATAAATAATCCTTCAACCCTCATTTTAACATAATTCGGAGGTCTGTAGCCACCACATCTCTTATAAGAGATAAGCTACCATCACCCTAGCTATTTTATTTCCATTCTGTTTGTAAGGATATTTCTATTATTTGATATTAATGAAATGAAGTCTTATTTCCACTACATCTCTGTGTTTATGTATATTTCTGTATTTTATTGTGTTCCTCCATAAATGTAGATCAATAATATACCTTATAAGGTATCTAGAGACATGATTAAATTGTTCCAATTTTGGTTGGATTTTAACTCTTTGAGGTGGCCAATAGACCTAGTTTCCTTCGGGTAGGTTGAGGCTACCAAGTATATAATCTGATAATGTAACCTGTTATTTTGTTTATATGAATGACTATAGAGGTACTACCAAATTTACAAAAAAAAAAAGTTCAAGGTTCTTTATCTCAAATTATTAATTTCAAGAAGGGCATAATATGGTTGTAGTTCATAACACTACTCCTGATGCATCCCAAACTATCTCAAAGTTATCCATTCATACAAGACGACAGGTGACCCCTTCCACTAATCATTTGTGTAATATCTAAGCATTTTTTATTATTAGGGTTGTGATTAGACAGTGGAAAAATGAGTGGATCAGTTAAGGGGGTCACTACCCTAGGCCTCCCCACTGCCCAAGCTCATTTGCACTATGCTTAAAGTTGAAGGGTTACAACTCTGCAACAAGAACATTACCACGAAGCTCAAGCTACATAGGTAACTTATAGCCTTATAAATTCCTAATTTTGTTTCAAATTTTCTAATTATTTTTTACAATTTCTCCTGTTGACTATGGCTCGCATGCACCTTCAGTTTCAGGGTTTCACATTAGAATGTTGATTTTTATGGTTCTTCTTGTCAGAGTTCTTCGTTTTCTCATATTGACAAGTCGTGTGGCTTCCGTATTCCTTAGGAACATTATTAATATGAGTGAATATTTCTCTTGTGGAAAACTTCGGTTCCATACATTTTCTTCTTCCCATCTTGGCTATTTTTCACTAAAAAATCATTTGAATGTAGGTGGATTCTATATAAGGTGGGCTCACGTCGAGTTTCTGGTTTTCTTAAAGTTAGCACAACAAGTTTGGTCTCTTAAATTTTCGATTCCGGTCATAAGTTAGTCCTTTACTTTGGGGCTCGCTTTCCTTTAATTTTATCGGGATTCTACAACCGTACTTGCTAGTGGAGTAAGGGTATTTCGGCCACCTGAAATGACTATAGGGTTTAACTTCAAATTCTATTTTTATTAACATATATAAGACTTGTAATGGAATTAATCATTAAATTCAATACTTAGTTACCAATGTCTAAGTTAATTTGGATTGAATATTTTGTTTGATAGTAAACATTAAAATTAATTATTGTATAAAACAAGTAAATATGTTATTTTTTCTTTTTTTCCAACAACAATCCACCGCAGCTCATTAAGTTATGTTTTGTCTACCTATTTTAATCCTCTATTATTTTGTTGTTGGAATATGAGCATTGTTCTCATGGCCCATTTTGGCAATTCATATTTGCTGGACTATAAGGTTTTTATTATAATTTACATTTGCTGAAAGTTAGTCTAAATGTTGTGTGTAATTTCTTGCTATAAATGGTTCTTTGGTTCAATATAGCATTTTCCTCATGCAGTTGGAGTTTATTTTTTTATCTTTATTTTTATTTCAGTAAGTATATTTATTTGATGTAAAATTTATTAGTAATTTCCTAACAAATTTGGGTTACCCTATCAAGTGGTTAGGGTATAGACTCAGACCAGACCTGGCTGCCAAATACTTAGGCTAGGCGAGGACTAAACTTGTTGTACCTACATGATTCTTCTAACACTGGCTGCTAAATACTTAGGCTGGGCGAGGAATAAATTTGTTGTACCTACACAATCCTTCTAACACTATTAGGTAAGGCACAATCCTGCACTACTATCTATAAGCCCAAGTTTTTATTTCCATCATAAATTCTGTTGGTAATATTTAATAGAACAAACACAAAGGAATGTGTTCCCCTTTACAACACAGAGAATGCGCTAAAATGTGGAAATAACAATACGCAGACAGAGAGCGAAACACATGAGAGGAACCAATTTCAATTTTTAATTCATTCATAGTAACAATATGAAATTACATAGGTTTTATGCAAAATTGGGCGGAGCCTAAAAATTTAATGCATTTCAATGCGGATCAGACGTTCAACAACCAAAAATGTCCTCCGCTTTGTTTTTGTTTTTTGCACACGAAACAATGTTCAACACACAAAATGGCGGATCTGAAATATGTATTGGTTTCAACTATGAAACGAAATCGCATCCACCACCCCATCGCAAGTTTCTTATTGGTGATTTTAACTTTAACATTGCGCAATATGAGAAACACTTAAACTTTGCGATGTGTGATGTGATATGGAACAACGCATCACAACTTAAAAATAATAACTTGCAGGCACTATCTCTTATCTCCTGAGCTTTGTGTGCTTTCGCGCTATCCTCCTGAGCTTGCCATGTGCCCCTTTGCGATCGCATTGCATCACAGATAACTTAATTTTGTGAGCGGCTTTAAAACTTAAATGAATTTTTTTTTTAAGTGCAGGCGCAATGCGGCTTAAAACTATGGTAAGTGTGAAATTCGTAAAAGGTAAGGTATAAAGAAAAATACAAAGGTTTGCATGGTTTTCAATGTAGAAAAAGGTAAGGTAGGTCCCGCTGGATCATATCAGCAGAAACATATGTTTCGGTGCGGCGCTTAAGAAATAAATGCTAAATGTTGTGATGTGCGGATGACGATGCAGTAAAGTACGGGAAGTGAGATATGCATAAAGGTAAGGAATAAACAAAATAATGAAGGTTTGCATGGTTTGGTTAATGCAGTGATGATATGTGGTGGGTCCCATCGATAATGCATTAGCGGGGAAATAACTTACAATGAAACTTTAAGTGGTAGACAAGAAATGTTGCGGGCAGCGAAGTGCAGGAAACAGTAAGTCAATGACGGAAGGGAATTAGAAACAGAGTATGGTTTTCGGTACTCTGTTTCATATTTTTCCTGGATTGAAAGAAAGCGTCTCTAGATTTACAAACTGGGCTATGTCTTTCCCTGCAACAAAAATTCATTTTAGTGTGGGATGTTACCACTTCGTATTCATGTTAGTGGTTGGGAGTAATTCCAACACTCCCCCTTAATCATAACTTCCTCCATCATTCATTCTGAGACATTGTCTGAGATAAACAAAACCTCTATGTCCCAATGGCTTTGTGAGGATACCAGCAAATTGTTCCTTTGACCTGCAATGCTGCAAAACAATTTCACCATTGTTAACTAATTCCCTTATAAAATGATACTTTGCATCAATATGCTTTGTTCTCCTGTGGAAAATAGAATTCTTTGACAATGCAGTTGATGAGTTGTTATCACAATAAATTTTGGTTTCGTTGTCTTGCTCATGACATAAATCTCTTACCATCCTTCTCATCCAAACTGCTTGGCATGTTGTTGTTGTTGTTGCTGCTACATATTCAACTTTTTTTGTTGATAATGAAACTATTGGCTGCTTCTTGGAAGCCCATGAAATGGCTCTTGCTCCCAAATGAAAGACATACCCTGATGTGCTCTTTCTATCATCTACATTTCCATCCCAATCACTGTCAGTGTAACCAATCAACTTAAAATTATCAGATCTGGAGTATAGAACACCATACTTCTTTGTTTCATTCACATACCTTAATATTCTCTTGCCTGCTTGTCAATGTGTCTCCTTGGGTGTCTCCATGAATCCGGATATTAAACTTACTGCGGACATTATATCAGGCCTAGTTGCAGTCAAATACATTATACTGCCAACCATGCTCTTGCATAATGTCGGATCGACATTCTTGTTGCAATCTTCTTTGCTCAATTTTAACCCCATGATAGTTGGAGTTGTTGCTTCTTTGTTGTTCTGCATATTGAACCTCTTTTAAACTTCTTCAACATATCATTCTTAGGAGATAAAAATCCCCTTTTTTGTTTTCTTTAATTTTATGGCCAAAAAATATCTCAGCAAACCCAAGTTAGTCATTTCAAATTTACCTTTCATGACTGCTTTAAAATCAGAAATGAGAGAAACATCATTTCTTGTGAAGATCAAATCATCTACATATAAAAAAAAAATAAGAATTTTACCATCATTTTCTCTGATGTAGAGTGTGGGTTCACCATCACACTTGTCAAATCCATTGCCTATCAGGTAAGCATCAATCCTGTTGTACCATGATCTTGGTGCTTTCTTCATCCCATAAAGATCTTTCTTCAATGTACACACTTTGTGTTATTGGCCTTCTATCTCATAGCCAGGAGGTTGTTCAACATACACCTCCTCTTTCAACACTCCATTCAAGAATGTTGACTTCACATCCATTTGATAAAATTTACAATTTTGTTGTTCTGATATGGAAAACACTTTCTACACTATCTCCATCCTTGAAACTGGTGCAAAGGTTTCCTCTTAGCATCTTCCTTGTTGTTGTTTGTAGCCTTTGACAACAAGTCTTGCTTTGTGCCTTTCTATCTTGCCTTCAATGTTGCTCTTGGTCTTATAGACCCATTTCACTCCAATAACTTCTCTTCCTTGTGGTAGGTCCACTAACTCCCATGCGTCATTCTTTTATATTACTCCTATTTGTTCATTCATTGCTTCAATCCATTTCTCTAATTTGGCTACATCTTCAAAATAGATTGGGTCATCAACATGACAAAATAAAGCAAATAGAGAATTCAGACCAGCATTATTATCAATTTTTTCTTGCTCATAAATTTCACTTAAATTTCTGAATCTTGGTCTTCTTGTATTTGCTGAAGATGTGCTTGGAGTTGCACTTGAACTCGAGGGAGTTGTTGATCCTTGTGGTGTGCTTGGAGAAGAAATTTCTTGTTTTTTCACTATTGTTCTACTGCAGTGTGCTCTATTGAGCTTGTGTAGGTGGAGGAGGAGCCTTGTGTAGGTGGAGGAGGAGCCACCATTGAGGAATTATTTTCTATAATCAATTCCTCTTTGTCTTCATGTGAAATTCATGTCTTCACATTCACTATCTTCTCTAAACTTCCATCCCAAGCTTCTTCTTCAATGAACTGAAAATCTTTGTTGATTATTACGTTCTTGGTTGTAGGCCTTGGATTCATCATTGTATCCAATAAATATAAAATTATACCCCTTGTTGTCCAACTTCTTCCTTAACTGATCTGTGATATGTGCATATGCCACACATCTAAACACTCTCATTTGAGTGACAACTTTCTTTGTTCCACTCCATGCTTCTTCTAGAACTCTGTTCATAATAGCTTTGGTTAGACATCTATTTAAAATATAAGCTGCACAATTGATATCTTCTACCCAATACTCATTTGGCATATTCTTTTCCTTCAACATACTCCTTACCATGTCCATGATGGCCCTATTCTTTCTTTCTGCTAAACCATTTTTCTGAGGTGTATACCTTGTGGTAAATTTTTTGTGTATTCCATGCTCCCTGCAGAAACTTAGGAAGTCTTTGGAGATATATTCTCCACCTCTGTTAGTTCTCAACACTTTTATGTAGTGTCCACTTTGATTCTCAACAAGAGCTTTGAAGTGGTAGAACTGTTCAAACACTTCACTTTTCTGTTTTAAAAAATAAACCCATTTCTTTCTTGTGTAATCATCTTTAAATATCAAAACATAATGACTACCAGCTAATTATGGCATTTGCATTGGTCCACATAAATCTGAGTAGACAATCTCTAAAGGTGAATTTTCCAATGATTCTCTATGTTGTAAGGGGGGAAACATTCCTTTGTGTTTGCTGTATTGAATATCAAGCCTAGTTATAGTAAAATACATTAGACTGCCAACCATGCTCTTATACAATGTTAGATCGGCATTCTTGTTGCAATCTTCATTGCTCAATTTTAACCCCATGATAGTTGGAGTTTTTGCTTCTTCGATGTTCTCCATATTGAACCTCTTTAAAACTTCTTCAACATATTTCTCTTGGGAGATTAAAATCCCCTTTTCTATTTTCTTTACTTCTATGCCCAAAAAATATCTCAGAAAACCTAAGTCGGTCATTTCAAATTAAGTTTTCATGACTTCTGTAAAGTCAATAATGACAGAAACATCATTTCCTATGAAGACCAAATCATCTACATATAAAACAACAATAAGAATTTTACAGTAATTTTTTTTGATGTAGAGTGTGGGTTCACCATCACACTTGTCAAACCCATTGTCTCTCAGGTAAGCATCAATCTTGTTGTACCATGCTCTTGGTGCTTTCTTCATCCCATAAAGAGCTTTCTTCAAATTACACACTTTGTGTTCTTGGCCTTTTATCTTATAGCCAGGAGGCTGTTCAGCATACACCAACTCTTTCAACACTCCATTCAATAATGTTGACTTCACATCCATTTGATAAAATTTCCACTTTTGTTGTGCTGCTATGGACAACACTGCCCACACTGTCTCCATCCTTGCAATTGGTGCAAAGTTTTCCTCATAGTCTCTTCCTTGTTTTTGCTTGTAGCCTTTCACAACAAGTCTTGCTTTGTGCCTTTCTATCTTGCCTTCAATGTTTCTCTTAGTCTTATAGACGCATTTCACTCCAATAACTTCTTTTCCTTGTGGGAGGTCCACTAACTCCCATGTGTCATTATTTTATATTTCTCTTATTTCTTCATTCATTGCTTCAATCCATTTCTCTTCTTTGACTGCATCTTCAAAATGGATTGGGTCATAAACATGACAAAATAAATAATTCATACCAGCATTATTATCAACTTATTCTTGCTCATAAATTTCACTTAAATTTTTGAATCTTGGTCTTCTTGTATTTTTTGAAGATATGCTGGAGTTGCACTTGAACTCGAGGGAGTTTTTGATCCTTGTGGTGTTATTGGAGAAGCACTTTCTTGGTTTTGCACTATTGTTCTATTGCTTGGTTGTGGTGTGCTCTGTTGAGATTGTGTTGGTGGAGGAGGAGCCACCATTGAGGAATTATGTTTTGTAATCAATTCGTATTTTTCTTCATGTGAAATGCATATCTTCACATTCATTGTTTTCTCTAAACTTCCATCCCAAGCTTCTTCTTCAATGAACTGAATCTCTCTGTTAATTATTACCTTATTGGTTGATGGATTACAGAGCTTGTAGGCCTTGGATTCATCACTGTATCCAATAAATATACACGTCTCCCCCTTGTTGTCCAACTTCTTCCTTAACTGATTTGGGATATGTGCATATGCCACACATCCAAACACTCTCATGTGAGTGACAACTTGCTTTGTTCCACTCCATGCTTCTTCTGGAACTTTGTTCATAACATCTTTGGTTGGACATCTATTTAAAATATAATCTATACAGTTGATAGCTTCTGCCCAATACTCATTTGGTAAATGTTTTTCCTTCAACAAACTCCTTACCATGTCCATGATGGTCCTATTCTTTCTTTCTGCTACACCATTTTGCTAAGGTGTATACCTTGTGGTAAACTTCTTGTGTATTCCATGTTCCCTGCAAAAATGTAGGAAGTCTTTGGAGATATATTCTCCACCTCTGTCAGTTCTCAACACTTTTATGTAGTGTCCACTTCACTTCTCAACAAGATCTTTGAAGTGGTAGAATTGTTCAAGCACTTCACTTTTTTTTTTTTTTTTAAAAACCCCATTTCTTTCTTGTGTAATCATTTATAAATGTCAAAGCATAATGACTACCAGCTAATGATGGCATTTGCATTGGCCCACATAAATCTGAGTGGAAAATCTCTAATGGTGCCTTTTTCCTTATACTCTTTCCTGCTAGAAATGGTTCTCTGTGTTGTTTGCCCAAGATGCAGCCTTCACATAGGATGTCTAGTTTCTCTATGAGTGGTAATCCCTTTACCATCCCTTTTCTATGAAACAAATTCAAACCTCTGAAATTGAGATGTCCAAATCTCAAATGCCATAACCAGTTATCATCTTTCATTTCTTCTTGAAAGGCTTCTTGTGTGATTGCTGCTACAACACCTCCTTCCTTCAAGTCTCTTTTGATCTTTTGAGGAAGCATCCTATTTCTTGTCATATGTACTTTTGCAATGACCTATCTACTTGGAGGTATATCCATAATTGTGCACACATCATTCTTAAAAAACACATTGTAGCCCTTATTCACAAGTTGTCCAATGCTTAGAAGGTTACATTTCAGGCTAAGTACATAATAGACATCTGGCACAAACTTATTCTCTCCCTTCTTTCTCAGTATTTTTACTCTTTCTTTCTCCATGACAGAGAATTTACTATTAGTCCCTGTTGTCTCTTTGGATTTCACACTCTCATCCAGATTGGAAAACATTTCTATGTTTCGAGTAATATGGTTACTACAACCTGAATCTAAGAACCATACATCTTTTTTTTTTTTTCTTGTGCTACATTACAAGTTAAAAGCACATTACCGTGGTTATGATTTTCTTTTGTGAAATTTACACTAGGTTTATTACTCATGTAATTTTTCTTCTTTCTACATTCATTGGCATAATGCCCATAATTTTTGCAATAATGATATTGGACTTGATATTTATCATACTTCTATCCTTGTGCTTGATTTTGGCTTGAGCCTTCGTTGGGATTCTGATTGTTGCCCCTTCCACTTGTGCTTGCAGGGTTGCTTCTTCCACCTCTTTATGTGCTTCTTCCTCTTCCTCGGTAGTTTGAACTTCCTCAAAATCTACCTTGACCAAAATACATTTGTGTCTTGAATGCATGCTTTAATGAGGATTTCATTTCTCTATTTAGTCTATGCTCATGAGACATCAATGATGCATGAAGCTCATCCACTGAAAATTGTGAGAGGTCCTTTGTCTCTTCTATGGCCACAAGTATCAAATATTGATGGTAAACTTCTTAACACTTTCTCCACTATTCTTCTTTCCTCAGGTGTCTCTCCATGAGACCTGATTTGGGTAACCAACCCAATCACATGTGTGAAGAATGAGTCTATGCTATCAGACTCTTTCATGCAAAGAGTTTCAAAATCACTCCTTAGCATTTGAATTTTTGTTTCCTTTACTTTTTCCATACCTTGGTAAGCTGTCTGGAGGGTATCCCATGCCTCCTTAGAATTTTTTGCTGCTGAAATCCTTGGGAAAGTACTCTTATGTACTACTTGGAAAATATACAAGAGGGCTTTGGAGTCTTTCTTCATATTTTATTTCAATAAATCTCTTTGTGCTTGTGTCAAAGCATTAAGTGTTGTTGCATCTGCTGGTTCTTGGAAACCATTTTCCACCAGCTCCCAAATATCTTCTGAGGAGAAAAAGGCCTTCATTGTAATAGCCCAATAATCATAATTATTCCCATTAAACTGTGGTAATTATGGATTTGTCAGGCTTGTGCCTGCTTCTGCCATATTTACTATATAACAAAAACCTTTCTTACTACTGTAAAAGCTTTCTCACTGTTGGAGACTTCTACTTATACAAACAATCTTATAGTTTCTTCAATAAAGACTTGTTCTTTCACTGAGAGCATAGACCTACTCTGATACCATGTTGGTAATACTAAATACAACAAACACATAGGAATGTGTTCCCCCTTAAAACATAGAGAATGCGCTAAAATGTGGAAATAACAATACATAGATAGAGAGCGAAACACAAGAGAGGAACCAATTTCAATTTTTCATTCCTTCACGGTAACAATATGAAATTACATAGGAGGCCGGACCTAAAACTTTAATGCATTTCAATGCGGATCGAACGTTCAACATCCAAAGATGTCCTCTGCTCTATTTTTGTTATTTGCATAGGAAACAATGTTCAACACAAAAGGTGGCAGACCTGAAATATTTATTAGTTTCAACTATGAAACCACATCGCATCCATCACCCCATCGTAAATTTCTTATCAGTGATTTTAACTATTAACATTGCGCGATACAAGAAACACTTAAACTTTGTGATGTGCGATGTGATGTAGCACATCGCATCACAACTTAAAAACAATAACTTGCGGGCGTTATCAATTATCTCATGAGCTTTGTGATGTGCACTTTTTTGCTATCCTCCTGAGCTTGCCACATGCCCCTTTGTGATCACATTGCATCGCAGATAACTATGGTAAGTTTGAAATGCGTAAATGGTAAGGTATAAAGAAAAATACAAAGTTTTTTGCGGTTTGCAATGCGGAAAGAAAGTATGGTGGGTCCCACTGAATCGCATCGGTGGAAACATATGTTTCGATGCATGGCTTAAGAACTAAATGCTAAATGTTGCAACGTGTTGGTGGCAATGCAATAAAGTACAGGAAGTGTGATATGCATAAAGGTAAGGAATAAACAAAATAATGAAGGTTTGCATGGTTTGGTTAATGCAGTGAGGATATGTAGTGGGTCCCGATGATATCACATCGGTGGGGAAATAAATTACAATGAACCTTTCAATGGTACACAATAAAAGTTGCGGGTGGAAAAGTGCAGGCAACAGTAAGTCAACAACAGAAGCAAATTAAACAAAGAGTATGGCTGTCGGTAGTCTGTTTTGGATTTTGCGTGGATTTTGAGTAAGCGTCTCCAGATTTGCAAACTGGATTGTGTCCTTCCCTGCAACAAAAATTCAATTCAGTTTGAACTGCTGCCACTTCTTATTCATGGCGGTGGTTGGGAGTAATTCCAACAAATTCCTCACAAAATTATTATTCTTTTCTAATACAGTTTTTTAGAAAAGAAAAATATAAATATTCTATATCCATTACACCATGAAATGCCTTCAACTAACATTTAACTTTAAGAATAATTCTAATAGGAACATCACATCTTTAACCACAACATTCAATTTTCATTATTGAGTTCATGGCCATTCCCATTGTGAAAACTAAAGTTGCTTTCTTTAACAAGAAAAGGTTTCACTAATAAGAAAATACCACAATTTCCTGCAATAAGTAAAACTCCGGGTTTCCTATACCAGCAATAACTACGGTTCAAGACGTTTTTTCTAAGAACGGCCAAGGCACTCGAAAACTAGATTATTCAGTCCATTGTAGAGACATTACAAAGATTTTTCTATTTAGGGTTCCACTAGTTTTCTCCACCTCAAGAATCCCCTTTTGGTAGTTTCCTTCCTTGTCTCCCACATCTTCATGTGGAGATAGCCATTTTGTCTTGTTTCCTCCTCCTTTTTCCTTCTCTAATCTTGTTGTATTCTCTCTTTTTTTCCCTATTCCCTATTTTTTCCTTGTCTCCCACATTTTCATGTGGAGATACCCATTTTGTCTTGTTTCCAAAGTAACTATTTCTAATTGTCTGGTAATGAAATTTCCATTCATTTATTCCTCAGGTAATTTTATTGGTTTCCCAAACTAACTTTTCAACCAATTCAAAGTTATTACTTTTAATATTAAATTCAAAACCATAGTCAATTAAGTTCTAGGAGTAAAAGTAACTTGTGAAATTCAAAACCATAATGATTTAAGTTCTATGAGTAAAAGTAGCTTGTGAATATGTACAATAACCATGGGACATTACATGAGGCTACTTGAATTGTTTTAACAGTAAAAATTTATTTTCTTTCATTTAGTTTATGATGATGATGATGATGATGATGCTTAACATCCACTAAGACCAAAATTTGGTCTATCGGACCTATAATTTTCTTAGTTCTTAATTTTCTAACTTCTCGTCTTTCTTGGCGAGATTGGTGTTGTAGCTTTCTTTTTCTTCTCTATGGTCTTCCAACTTCCTTCATCTTGCACCTCCTTCAGCTCTTCTGATTCTTGGGACACTGGTGTCTTATCTTCGAGATCTGGGAGATCTGCTTTGCTACAAAATGAAGATTTATTTTCTGCGGTATTCGAATCCTTATAATTGTTGATGCTTGAGGGGCTATCGAGTTCGTTTTTTTGTTGTTGGGCGAGGCTTTCCCCCTGATTGTTTTGAGGGTTGTTTCTTTCTTGCCTGATTTCTTGTGATTCAGATTTTTCTGGAGAGTATTCTTCCTTGATGATAGTGTAATTTTCCTTTTCTGCTCCTTCTCGCCATGTAGATCTATGGTGATTATTTGTAGTAGAAATTTTCTGGGATACTTTTGGGCAATTTTTGGTTAGATGGCATGTCTCAAAGCAGGATCGACATCTGAGGAGGACACTTTCATAGTCGAGTTTCTGGTTCCATACATATTCTTTTCTTCTTAGGATTATTTCAGCTGGGAATCTAGCGTTGAAGTCCATTTCTACACAAATGCATGCATAGGTGGTTCTGACATGTTCCTCTATTTTTGGGCACCTGTAATAAAATTTCCCAATTGCATTTCCAATGGCTTTTAGCGAGGAGAGATTCCAGAGATGCAAAGGTAGGTTTAGCAATCTGACCCAAACTGGTGCTGAGGTCATGAATATTGTTGATGAGTTGAATGATGGGTTCCATGGCTTCATGAATAGGCCCGAGTTTTCCCAAAACCAAGGGCCGAAATCTAAAATGCATTATCTGCTTTCAGAGTTTTCAAAATCTACTATAAAGAAACCCTTAGCACAGTGGTAGATATTAATTTCATCAGAAATGATAGGCTTCCATACCTCCGAGATCCAACTATGGAGAGCTATTAGCCATGGCCAAAATCCATTAAACCGACAGATTAAGGCACTTTCAGTAAACTTCAAGGCCTCATCCAGTGAGGCCTTGACCACCTGCACAGTGGGAGCTGGGGCTTCACTGACAATATGGGCAGGAGCTTGACTCTTAGAAGCGGATGGAACTGGGCCGAAAATTATCTTTGCGAAGCTGGGAGCCATACTAGACCCAAAAATATAATGGAAGAGATTTCACACAGCAGACTCAAAAGTTTTTAAATACTTCACACTGCAAACCCAAGAGATGAATCGATATATAACATATACATAGTTGACATTGAAATATTTTACTTAACTTCAAGATTGAAATATATTTTTATTTCCATATTAAAATGTTTTTATATCATTAATATATTTTTAAATACACATAAATGTTACTTAACTTTACATATTCAAATATTTTTATTTATGACCAATATTGAATTTTTTATGATGAATAATATTTTTTAAATTTTACATATCAATTTTATATGAAGAATAAAATGAAGTACATGTTTCCTTTTAAGGTGAAATAACTAAATTATTTTATTTTTAATTACTTCTCCTCTTTAACCCCCCTATATATATATATATATACTTACATACATCTGCTCCATACTCTAAATTGAATATAAGTTTTTTTTTTGTACTTTTAATTATTTTGTCTATGTTACGTCCAAATATTTTGTTAATGACTTTCAATACTAATATCATCATTAATGAACAAATAAAACACAATAAAAATCAGATTATTAATATTTTATAATAATTTTAATTACACATTTCTCATACTTTGTTATATAATACAATTTTCAAACTATTTATATAGATACATATATAAACTTTGAATAGTTGTTATTAAAATGAAATATAAAATAAAATAATATAAATTTGATTATACATAAACTTTGAATAATTGTTATCAAGATTAAAAATAAAATTAAATAGCACTAATTTTATTATATAAATATACATAAATATATGAAATAGCACTAATCTTGTAAATATACATGTTCCATTAGCTTCGCACAGCCCTCATAATAACATCATTTCTATCTAATAGATCGGTTGGCGTAACTCAGGTTCGATAAGAAAAACCCTTATAATATAAAAATACAATCAATTAATAATGTGATTAGTACATTGGTATTAGATTGAGAATATGATTTATTATAATGTTATATTTAATTTTACTCAAAAGACAAACATACATACATACATACATACATTCCTAATTTCCTTTTTTAAATGTGGAAGAGATGATCTTTTCGGAGGTCTGGTTTACTTGGGATTTAGGTTGAAACCACTGAAATACACAGTTGATGATTGGAGATGGATTATTGAAAAGTACAAAAAGAAATTCAGCGTGTGGTCAGCAAAATAGCTCTCAAAGGGGGGTAGATTGATATTAACATAAGCAGTCTTTCAACAACAAACTGTTTTCTGGGCACATCTATATGTAATCCCAAAACAATTTTTAAATGACATTAGAAATATTATGGCTCAGTTTATCTAGGGAGGAAGAGGAGATAGGAGATGCATGCACTTAGCTAGATGGGATACAATTGCAATTCCGAAAGATAAAGGTGGATGGGGTATAAAGGATTTGGAGATCTTTGGTAAATCCTTGCTCACCAAATCATTGTGGAGAGGCCTAAATTACAAGGGAAAATGGCAAGATATCATTAGAGGGAAATATTTGGGATAGGAGTCTATGGAGTCAATAGCCACTAAGGGATGGAAGGCACAAAAGAAGCAATCAAATATTTGGAAGGGCTTCGGTTCAATTTGGCCCACTGTACAAGGAAATTTGAATTGGTTTTTTGGGGATGGCTCGAAAATCCTAATCGGCAGCACCAACATGTTGGGCATTGATAATTTTCGTGACATTGATGGAGCATTAATCCTGGCACTAAACCAATGTGGCTTCTTTTACTTAAAACAGATTATTGCTAATTGGGACAATGGGATCCCGATTTGGAAGTCTTTCAAGGACACAGGTTTGAATCATAGATGGGAACAATCTTGGGAAAATCTTTCTATTTCCCTCAGACATTTTGGATTGTGTAAAATCCCTGTGGGCGATAGGCTTATTTGGAGAGATAAAACAATTGAGAGCGGCCCGAAGGTAAAAGATATCTATTAGACCCTCATAGAATCGAAGCTTCTTTTGGGTGCAGACAACTGGTTTAAGATCATTTGGAAGGTCAAGGTTGAAATAAAAAAGATTATTTTTCTATGGCTCTTTTGGAGGGATAAAAACAACACTTGGAATAACTTGCAAAAAAGGGGCTGGCAGGGTCCGAGTTATTGTTTGTTATGTGGTGCAGTTGGTGAAGATAAGCAACACCTTTTCTATCTGTGCCCCTTTGCAAAGAAAGTCTTGGAAAAGCTGTGTTATAAATGGAATTTCCCAATCCCAGAGTACTCAAACACTGTGGATTGCATAAGGTGGTGGTTCTGTAGGGGAAAATTTTTTAGAGCCATACCAATTCTATTCCACTGGAATATTTGGATAAACAGAAACAAAATGATTTTTGAAGGGAGACCTTGCTGGCCGGACAAAACTTTTAACCAAATCTTAATTTGCTGGGAGAGGCAAAGGACTACTGAGAAGCAGACTGTGGATTTTTCCAGGAGGAACAAACCTCATGATTTACATTTCTCGGCAGGATACTTTGATGGGGCTGCACAAAATAATAACTGCGGTTGTGGTGTTTGGCTATTGCTTTCTCCAAATTGCCAATACAAATTCTTCTGGAATGGTGGGATAGGTACTAACACGAGAGCAAAATGCATGGCTCTTTGGGGACTTCTATGTGTGGCGTCACTTCTGTGTGTGGAAAACGTATGGATCTTTGGAGACTCTAAAATACTAATCGATCATATGAACAGCAAATCTAATCCAAACCCTGGACTAATAACTCACTGGATTGAACATATTCATATACTGAGGGAAAATTTTACTGTTATCTCCTTTTGTCATCTGTACAGGGATAAAAACAAGGAAGCAGACTCACTTTCAAAGAAGGTACTGGAGAGTATTTTTGGATACATGAATTATGAGTTTATTAATTCGCAGGGAACAATTGTTGAAGGAGTGATCAATATAGCATAACTGCTCAACCACACGCTGAAAAAAGAGACTTAGATTTCACAGTTGGATTGTGTAGAGCTGCTTCTGTGTAATTGATTTGTAGCTGCTTCCTGTTTGTGGTAATTTCTCATTGGAAGTTTCCATGTTTTTCTAATTTTGTTTACTGAACAAGTATGAGGTTAGCCTTCACAATGTAGCCCTGAATTGATGCTGATCATCTAAAGATTGAAAATTGTTTTGCTCTGGTACATTATATAAACCAGTTATATTTTTTCGTGCTGAAATATATATATATATATATTATTAAAATAAAATTTATTTATAATTTAAAAATAATTTATTTTTTCATTTAATAATACTTTAAAATAATATTTATTAATGTTAAAAAAAAAAAATTATTTTTACACACTCATAATATATCCACAATATGATTTTGCAACTATAATTTATAAGTAAAATCTATAATTTTTTAAAATGGTTTCTAAATTTTTACTTTGTGTTATCCTCATTCTTAAACTTTGAGTCAATGTTTTGTTTTAGTTTCTAAATTTTTACTTTAGGTTTTATTCTCATTCCTAAGCTTTCAATTGACCTTGGGAACATTTTTTATACCATGATAATATAAATTATGTAAAATCTATATTATATTTGTATTAAAGGAAGATTATATAGATTTTTTTTTTAAAAAAACTTTTAATCAGTTTTCAAACTAATTTTATTAGTTTTGAAAAAATAAATATTAAATTTATTTATTTTATGTGGTTTTAAATTGAATTATAAAAAAAAAATAATAATAATAATAATAATAATAATAATTTTTTTCTATTGATCAAGTTTAATAATAATTTAGGTTTCGTTACAATACTATTGGCCAATATCATCATTTACTAATACCAAATGCCCAAAAATCTTAACTCATTTTAAAATAAAAATATTTTATAAATAATTTATTTAAATTTAATTTTAAATATTTTTTAATTAAAACTTAATACGAAATACTTAACCATGGATATTTACACCCATTTTATGATGGATGTTATTAATTTGTAAAAAACTTTTGTTACTATACCATAGGCGAGTAGCATGGCTTATAAATAATAAAAACCATAATTCAGAATCAAAATATTTTATAATTTATTATTATTATTATTGTATTTTGTAATAATTTTACATTCCCCAAGTTCTTGACAAGTATTCATGTGTCTATTACTATTATATTAATGGTTTTTTTTTCTAAATTTAAAATAAAATTGAATATATAAACTTAAATTATATTTTAATTAGGTAAAAATATAATCTTGACATGACTATATTTTCATCATGTCTAATATATCACTTTTATCGAGGTGAGAAATTGAATGATGAAATTCACATCAAAGAGTGTCTTAAAAGAGAACCTGATCACCCTCTATTCAAAACTCCTGTAAATAAAAATCTTAAATTTTTATATTAATTCATAATTTTATATTTATTTAAAATTTTATATATATATATATAAAGTTATTAATTATTTTTTTATAAAAATAAATATTAAACAACAACACTACATATTATATTTGTTATATAATATATATTAAATGAGATATATACTCTCAAATTTATGCTCTTATAAATATTTTATTAGGTTGTTAAAACTATTAATAGAACAAATTTAAAAAATGCCAAAACAATTGTCATTCAACAATATAATATATATTAAATAAAATTTGTACTATATTTTTTATTTGAAATATTTTTTTTTCAAAGAAATATATTGTATAACAAATATATTACAAATTTTGACATCTTAGATAACTAGAGCCTGACTCTGATCGTAGGCCTTTACTCACAACTCTCAATTTTGTCATGCATAGAGATCCCATAGAAGATAATCCTTATAGTCAAAAGAACTTAATCTTTGATAGAAATAAAAACAATCTCTTTCTAAATGAATTAAAAACTAATTTGCTTCCTTTATCTACTATAGACAACATAAATCACATCTATCATAATTCTACTAGAACCCTCTCATATTCTATTAACAAGTTCTCAATTGAAGTCTCAAGTAATAAAAGAAATAGAAAAACCAACCCATGGTATGACAAAGATTGTAAAAGTGCGAGGAGAGAAATTAAGGAAGCTGTTGATGAATCTCTCAAAATTAACAAGATTAAAATCTACAAAGCCCTAACTATAAGGAAAAAAAGGCAATATATTCGTAAAAGACAAGAGAATCTCTTACACTTCTCTAAGGTGGCTCCTAAGAAATTATGGAGGCAGATTCTAACTAGGAAAACTAAAGATAATAATAAAATTGTTTTACACAACTCAAATTCCTATCTTAAAAAGCTTTATGAATCTCCAAATGCCGGGGATTTTGAAACCCTGCTCACAATGAAAGAAGTTTTCTCATTAGAAGACATTGATTTTGGGGTTAAACGCCTCGCAAATGGGAAAGCTAAAGACATTGAAGGTTACGAGGTGGAAATATTAAAAATTGGAGGTCTTGTCCTCATCCCCCACATCCACAAGCTTTTCAACCAAGCGGTCAAGTAAGGGTTCCCTAAACCTTGGACTCAAAGCCTCATTATCCCTATTTTTAAAAGTGGGGATACCAATAACCCCTCTAATTATCAGACAATTATGATCAACCCTCTCTTAGCCAAGTTATATGGTATTATTTTGGAAAATAAGTTGAGCATTTGGCTTGAAAGTGAAGGTAAGAGGGCAAAAGGCCAAGCGGGTTTTAGAAGGTTGCACTCAATAATAGACCACCTCATTACGCTTAGGATCATTGTGGAAGAATGCTCAATGATAAATCTCATCTCTTATGTTTCTTGTGGACTTTAGAAAGGCTTTCGATACGGTTCCTAGAAATAACCTATGGAATAGATTAGAAGAGCTAAATGTTCCTTTCGAGCTAAGAGCGGTCGCTATAAGGTTATACGAGAATGTAATTGTCAAGTTAAAGAGCAATGAGGGGTGCTCGAAAGATATTAATTGTAATATCGGAGATAAACAAGGTTGACCCCTCTCCGCTACCCTATTTGGCATTTACATTGACAAGCTAGAAGGTTGTTTAGAGGAAGCAGGATGTGCTGGCATGATCTTAGCTGGGATAGTCATCATCCTTCTTCTTTATGCTGACGATATTGTTCTTCTTGCAAGGTGTCCATCTGATCTTGATAAGCAACTTAGCCTTCTTAACGATTTCTGCTCTACCATGGATATGTCTGTTAACACTGAAAAAACAAAAGTTATTATTATCAAATCCAAGAAGGACACTTACGCTAATTTTATGTATGACAATAGTAACTTGGAGGAAGTGTCTTCTTACAAGTACCTAGGAATTGATATTCATCAAAAGCTCAACTGGAACTATAGCATTCAGAAAAGGATTAATGGGGGGTGGAAAGCTTATTTTGGTCTTATATGGATGTGAGGTTTTGGGTTTCAGCATCTCTAGAGAATCCTGGAGAAATAGAAAATCTAGAAGCGTTTTATAATGTATAACCTTAAAATTAAAAGAAATACACCCTATCCTATTCCCCTTTTAGAAGTGGGTCTTTCCCATGTCGAGAGCCTAGCTATGACTAGGCTTCTGTTGTACAAGCACAAGCTCAATAGCATAGGAGACCATAGACTTCCTAAGCTAGCTTTAAATTCTATCCAAAACCACCTAAGGCTTAAATGAGGTTGGTATAAAGACACCAGGGCCTGGTTAAACCATTGGGAGATCAACGAGAATTTTGCATTGCAAAACATCAATAACATTAAAAAAATTGTTACTTCTAAGTTCAAAGAAAAAATGTGGTGTGAGAAAGATCTAGCAGCTAAAAGAAAATTAAGGTATTATAAGGAGGTCATCAACCCCACCATAGAAGATCAAAAGTATCTCTCTATTTTAACTAGCTCAAAGAAGAAAATTAATATAGCCAAGATTAGAATGAACTCTCATGAGCTCCATAGTGAAACAGATCGTTGGACAGTTCCTAAAACACCATGGATGGAAAGGACCTGCCATCTCTGTGAGAATATGAACATCGAGGATGAAAATCACTTCCTCTTAGAGTGCTCCACGTATAACCACATTAGAGCTCAATTTCATAATATTTGTTGCAATACTGACCTTCCTAGCCTTTTAAGATGTCAAAATTATACTGAGCTCAGGAGGCTTCTCTCCAAGCTTTTTGAGCATAGGAATAAAATCTTAAATCAAATTAAATAACTCTTTTCTTTAGGTCTGATAGACCAATTGGTCTCAATGAATGTTAACCATCATCATCATCGTCATAATAAAAAAATATTTACATGGTTTGTCTTTTATATTTTGTCAGTATTAAAATAGTAAAATATATTTTGTTTGTATTAAAATAACAAAATTATATTTTGTTTGTATTAAAATAGTAAAATATAATTTGTTTGTATTAAAATAGTAAAAATATTTTTTTTTAATTAAAATAGTAAAAATATATTTTAAATAGTGGAAAAATTTATTATAATATAATTATAAATTAGCAATAAAGATAGTTATTATTGGTTTCTCTTTATCAATGTAGTCTTATTCATTGTTATTATTATATAAAAAGGAAAACTAAGCCATTTAAAATTATTAGTTACTGATTCATCACTATTATTATATATATATATTTATTATATATATATATATATATATATATATATAAATTAGAACTATTAGCTAATGGTCCATAATAAAAAAGACTTTCACTCTAACTAAATGACTTAGTCTTCAAACATTAATCTATTTCTTTACATATAATAAAATATAATAAAGGTAAGCTTTTAACAAAAACATAAACAATTTTAAAATATACTCCAAACAAATTTTAAAACCATAAAAAATATGTATAGACTTAGTCTTGAAATATTAACCTATTTCCTTACATAAAATAAAGATTATAAACTCTTAACCAAATATAAACAATTTTAACACATACTCCAAACAAATTTGAACGAACCCATGGCACGGTCATATGGCAAAGGCTTCCTAACGTGGTCTCCTTACCTACATTGCAAACATGGAAATCGATGTATATAGGTCTGCCTCGGCTCTCCTATTCCTGATCACCCATATATTTTCGCTTACCACCGCCCTGTTATTTTAGACACTCTAACACTCCGTAGATTTACTCTGCAATATCGCTATGAATACACGACCTCATGCTGTTATGCTCCCTCTCCCTGCTCAGGGTCACATTCAGGGCATGATGCAGCTCTCTAAGATTTTATATGCTCGAGGCTTCTACATTACCTTCGTCAATACCGAATACATACAACAGCGCTTCGTCACATCCGGATCGGCGGACTCCGTTAAATCTCTGCCTGACTTCAGATTTGAAACTTTTCCAGACGGCTTACCTCCTGAGCATGGCCGGACCTCCAAACCAGCCGAGCTAGGTCGGTCCTTCACAGATAATGGCCCTCTCCATTTTAACAAGCTGATTGACAAGTTGAAACATTCACAACCAGAGGTTCCTCCAATTACATGTATTATCTCAGACGGGGTTGTCTCCTTTCCGCAGAAAACTGCGAGGAAGTTGGGGATTCCGAGAGTATCCTTCTGGACTCACAGTGCTTGCGGCTTCTGCGCTTATTTCTTCGGCCCTCTTCTGGTTGAGAAAGGTTACATTCCTCTCAAAGGTATATATATTATAAATTTTCTCTCCAGCTGTTTTGGCACTGCACTGATTTCTGGTAGCAATTCTCTATCAATTCCGCATGACAAAGACAGCTTGCTTGCTTATGCTATTGTGTGCTGCAGATGATGACAAGTGTTTAACAAATGGATGCATAGAACAAATAATCACCTGCGTTCCTGGAATGCCTGCGTTGCGTCTCAAAGATCTGCCATTCTCACTGCGAAACAAAGACATTTCAGAGATTGTTACACGTGAAGCGCAGGCCGCTCTGGAAGCCGATCTAGTATTACTCAATACCTTTGATGAACTTGATCGTCCTATACTCGACGCACTCCGAGAAAGACTTCCACCCTTGTATACGATAGGCCCTCTTGTTTTACAGGCAGAATCTGGAAATGATAAAATATCTGATCTCTCTGCAAGCTTGTGGACCGAAGAAACGGAATGTCTGAAATGGTTGGACTGCCAGAAGCCCTGTGCAGTTATTTATATTTGCTTCGGAAGCATAGCTGTTATGACTGATCAGGAGCTTTTAGAGTTAGCGTGGGGTTTAGAGGCTAGTACACAGCCTTTTCTGTGGGTTATTCGTCCTGATCTCATTCATGGTCGCTCCGCTGTGCTGCCATCTGAGTTTTTAGAGAAAGTGAAGGACAGAAGTTTCTTGGTGGGATGGGCGCCTCAGATGAAAGTGCTCTCGCATCCTTCAGTGGGAGGTTTTCTGACTCATAGCGGTTGGAACTCAACGCTGGAGAGTATCTGTGCTGGTGTACCCATGATATCGTGGCCTTTGCTGGCCGAGCAACCGACTAACAGAAAATTCATCAGCGGTGTGTGGAATATAGGAATCGCAATGAATGAAGTCGTGAAGAGAGAAGACGTGGAAGACATGGTAAGGAGATTGATGAGTGGGGAAGAAGGGAAGCAAATGAGGAAGAGAATTGGTGAGTTGAGAGATGAATCGATGAGAGCAGTGGGAAAAGGAGGATCTTCTTACAATAACATGGAGAAATTTCTGAAGGAAATACAGATGGGACTGATAGATTCTTGATGACTGTGGAGAAGTTTCTGAGGGAAATACAGATGGGACTGATAGATTCTTGATGACTGTTTACATCGTCTGATCTTCGGCAACATCTCAGAATCTTCTCTAGCGAGCCGATTCTCTCATTTTGTTGGTGGTCTTATTATCACAGCTGGGTTTTTGATATCTGGACATTTCGCCATAATAAGCGAGACTATTTCATCTTTCAGTTTGTCTCAACATCCTGCTCCTGGATTGCTGGCACATGCATTTTGTTTTATAAGGGTGCTTATCTGTACTGGCTTATATGTTGCATTGGGTGGATTTATCCCAAAAAAAAAAGAAAAAAAAAAAGTTTTCAATGATCCCATCCTGCTTTAATGGTTCGACCTTCTCCTGAAGTCCTTACCACTGGATGTTGGATCTGGTTATCATCGCTGCTGATCGCTGCTGATTTGATGTATTGTTTGTCATATGAACTGTTAATATAACAGCGTTTTTTTCCTCAAAAAAAAATTCTTGATGACTGTATTCTATATGGATGAAAGGTACATAAATTTTTTATTTCCTCAATTGCAACGCAATTTTTGGATAAACACAGATCACGTGTAAAGATCCGATATCCAGGATATTCCATATATATGTGGATATCAAGGAGGATATATACTCATCTTAACAAGTAAGCATTGATCAGATCTTGAAGATAGGGTTCTTGTGATGTTTCAGGTGGGTCGTAGGTATTAAAAAAGCACTTGTAACTCTTTTATTTATAATCAGGTATTCAATCAAATGAGGCATAAAGCAGATGATGGAGAGTAATAAATCTCATTTATCATGTTACAGTAATAAGGGGTTAGATAAACACATGAAATTGATCATGTATCTGATCACACTTCCTATACAGAACCCGTAAATGTCATTTATTAAGCAGTATGTTATAAGAATATTGATAAATTTACATACAAGTTCATGCATCTCATTAAACCCTTCACATTGATTGTTAATTTATGTGGACGGAGTTTGCGAGTGCCTCAAATCTTCGATGCTGTAAAGTTTTTCAAAGGTTTAATTTTAATAACTATTTATTTAATTTCATGTGTAAAATTAACTAGATAATAATAAAAAACACAAACTTCATTAAAGTAGTCGAAATTTCATGGATCCATGCATGAATTTTACTTGGACTTGAACACCTGCCACAAGGTGTTCTAGCCAATCCTTCCGGCTTTGCAGCATTCCCGTGAATGAAGAAGAACCCTACATCTGTCCATTCTACATTCATCTACAGATGATGAACCTACTTAAACAATTGTGTACGCTTCATACAATGGAAGTATTTAATAAATATATTTTCTTATTAGAAAGTAAAATATATTACAATTTAAATGGTTTGTTTTAAATCATATCTATGCTCTTCTTGTCCCTCGTAGACTTATGAAATGTTGTTATTATATATTTAATTTAAATGGGTTGTTTAGATCATATCCATGTTCTTCTTGTACCTCATAGAGGTATGAAATGTTGTTTCACCTCTGGTTTATACAAGTTCGTAGAATTTATTATGGTTTTGTTAAAAGTTTGTTTTATTTATTTATAATTTCTTTTTATAGAAGGTAGATAATGGTTTATACAAATTTGTTTTTATTAGTAGAGTTAATGCTTCTGCATATATCTTTCTTTTATATATTTTCATTTTAGATATATCAAATATTAAGGTAAATTACTCATAATCTTTCTCTTAGATTTATTGCACAATTTCCCACACATATATCGAAAAAAAGAAAGGTTAACATGTAGATTTTCAATCTTTTGTTAGTTGATATGAACTCTAGCTAGAAAGATTACTCGAGATTTCATTCCAACACCTAGAGATCATGCTTCTTCTATTTCTGCCTATAAATTGCACACATCAACACCAAAGAGATAATCTCTTTCTCCCAGTGAAGATCCATTAGTGCAAACAACAGATCTAACTAAAATATTCAAGAACATTGAGATCCAACATAAATCATTAAAAATAACACCAATATTGTGGATAAAACTTAATAAAATTTGCATTCAAAGGAATGGAACCATTTACAACATTATACCTTGGGTGTAAGGATGGATCATTCTGAGTTACCTTAATCCCTTCTTCTCCTTGGCTCACTCACTATGATCAAGGTCATCGTAGCAATACAAATAGGTATTCCTAAGAGATTTCACTAGCATAATGGTACTATATTATTTCCATATGTCCACCTGTCCCCTCTAAGGGTCTCATTATATACGCTTCTCATAGATGAGGATGAATCTGGACACCTCATGATAAGATAAGTTAGCCTAGATATGAATATTTAGACCGTTAGTAAGTAATTTTATGCCTTATTGAATTTATCTTCTTGGAAATGGTCATGAATTCTATACCTTTGACGCACCATAATTCCTTTGTTTAAGACAAAAGGTGATGATGATTTCTCCACCACTCCTCACTCAATATGTCAAAGCAATGTATCACTCCATTGCTGGGGATATGGAGTGATAGAACATGAAAATATGTCTATCTAGGGATATCAAAGATGTATCTCAACCCTCCACTCATGTAGGTTAACATAGAGTCTCTCTTCAATGCTAATGTTGACAAATAAGCTAATAATAGAAGCCCCATAATATATAAGGTTAGAATAGAAATTGATGACCAAAATACATAGCAATACGATGTCTTAGGAAATTACACAATGAAGGAGTTGAGAATCAAGAAACTAGGTAGGACTTTCCAAAAACCCAATGCTCAATCATATAACTCATCCCTTATTTAGGCACACTCATGGTTGCTATAAGAGATATTTGAACATGGTAACCAACATTATACATTTTAGATCCCTAACATGAAATGCTAATACATTGGGATGATGAAATGCACAATGGATCCATGTCATCAAGAAAGAGATCATAGCTACCGGAAAGCACAACATGGATCTATGTCATTGTACATATCAACATTACATTAGACGCAAAGTAGAAGAGTGCCCCTTAGTGTTCCTCAAAGCACATTATATGGTACAATACTGCATTGTAGCTTGGGAGGAGCTACATATAGGATTTTGATGCCCCTAAACCCTAGGGATTCATCCCAACCTTAATGGTGTGAATCTTCATCATGTGAATAGATGAGTTGATGTTGAACATTGTAGAAATTTTTTAATTAGTGATCATTGACGTATACCATTAACAAGCACAAGTGGACCCACAAATGATGAAAATGGACCTCGACGTTTGTAGCACAGTTCATTGAGCATGGATACATGAGATAATGTTAAACACTCATGGATTTAATGGATTAGGAATCAATGAGGGAAACCCACTTTCAATCATAAGGAAACCTACGAGTGAGGATTGCAATCTCCAAGGTACTAGTGGTTTTTAGATCTACCTCCTAGATATGGAATTGATGTCAATAGGAAGAAATACATTGTAGAAGGGTCTCGTTGTATCCCTATTCATTTGACATTAAAAAAAGCGACAAATGATGTGAATAGATGAAGTCACCACATACAATTAAGACAAGGATAATCAACATAAGTGGTCAACACATATTGAAGGTGGGTGATTGAGGCTTAGACTTCCCTTGAAGATACAGTGGCATGACGCAAAAGTGACTTGGAAGAATTAAGTAATGAGAACCATTTCATATCATGAAACATTATAGAAGGCATTAGCATGTACCATAATGACTAGAAGAATAACCAATAGAAGGAGAAAGTGACTCATATGTATGGTACAACTTTTAAGAAAGCAATAACCCAACTGTAGGATAGTGAAAAAATTAGTTCCATGTTCAAGGATGACATGATTAATGCTGAAATTTCTTTAAATGGATTATGAAAATTACCCTTTCCCTCTCCCATTCCTCTTGTATTTATTTATAATATCCTTAATATATTAGAAAACATGAAAGAGAATGCAATATGCTCGATAGTTTTCTTTTCGTTTAGTTCTAATAAGCCCAAAAGAGAGAGTGACGAGGCTCAATTTCATTGTCGTGGTGGGTGTATAGGAGGAGCTAGAGAGCTACAAAGAGTCAAAACATGGACATTGTGATGTAGGATCATCACCATCAGTAAATTTATTTTAACCATGATGGTCAAAAATTCATTTATTACAAGTGGGGTTCTTGAATTTATTTTAATTATTGGATATGCTTAGGAAAATTAGTATTTAGTTAGAATTTTTATGTATTTGCAAAAAATAGGAATTTTTTGTAGGTGATTATAAGAGATATTGTAATTATTTTTGTTAAGTTGGATATATTCAATATTAAGGAATAAGATCCACAATTAGTGGATCTTAACAAATTGTTTCTTTTGTACTTAAATAAAACATGTAGCTCAAGTAAAGGGTGTTGAGAATGTGAGTGCATGAGGGTGGATTAGTGTGTTTTCAGAAGGAAGGGACTGAACAAATTGAATAAAATTTTTTCCCTTTTGTTGTTGGATTACTATTGCTCTACTTTAAGTTGAGATTGCTTCCAATTTATGTGTTATATATTTACTATTAAATCCATGTTTTATGCTTTTGTTTCAAGATCAATGGAAGTCGTTGTATGATAATTCATTTGCAACTAAACATTTGGAATTATTGGTCCTTCACTGGATTGAATCCTTTATGGAAATAAATTTCTATGGTGTTGGGTTATTTCCATAAATTGGTAGAATGAAAAATTTTTATGAAGGAAAAAATCTAATGTGAAACCTTGAAAAATTATTAAGGTTCGAGGTGAAGGTAGAAGTTAGTTGCTAATGAAAAATAAAAAATTAAGTTTTTTTGTTGAATGAAATTGGGCCCTAAACCTTGACTAGGGCCTACTCAGAGATCATGTGACTATTTATAAATTGTACTAGAGTAGGTCAGCCCCAACCCACAGTTGGGCCTTATTCGTTTTGAAAAATTTGTATAGTCGAACGACCCTCAACTAGTGAAGTCTACCTCGACCTAGTTGGGCACACTTGTAATTTAAATCAATTTGGGACTCTCCAACCTGACCTCATGAAATTGCAGAATAGGTCGTCCAATTTGTATCATATTTGATGAAAGTGGCTTTTCAAAGGGTTTTGTTTGAGTGAATTTGCATATAGTCATGTTTGGAGGCTATATTTCAGTAGGGGCATCACTAAGAATAGATCAACATCAATTATGGTATCAAAAAAAATGTTTTAATTAAAAGGAATAATGGGAGATCGTTAAGGAGAAGGTCGAGGGAGACCTATAGAAAATGTGGTTGTGCAAGATGAAGTAAATATACTTCAAGACAGAATGGAAACTATATAGACTACACAAAGGAGAGAAACTGACGTGGGAGATGTTAATGATGTTGGAGAAGAATATTCCAGCGATGAAGAGGTAGAAGAATCAAAAGGTGTAAAGATGATGAATATGATTGCTAAGATAACTGCGAGATCAAAGATGGAAATTCCACCATATGAAGGTAATTTAAATGTTGATGAATTAATGGATTGTATAAATTCTCTTCATAAATATTTTAATTATGAAGATGTTGAAGCTAATATGTGAGTTAAGCACATAGTAACTTAATTAAAAGTCCATGGTACACTTTGGTGGGAAGAAGTGCAAGCTAAGTGGAAGAGGAAAGGAAAACCTAAAATTAAAGACTCAGACACAATAGTGGAAAAAATCAAAGGAAAACCTTTACCCAAGGAATATCAAATTTATATTTTCAGACATATACAAAATCTTAGAAAAAATTCCATGTTAGTTAAAGAATATATAGAGGATTTTTATAAATTAAATATTAGAGTTGGTTGAAGAGAAGATGATGTTGAGAAAGTTGCTAGATATATTAATGGGTTAAGATTTTATATTCAATATGAAGATGGCTTATTTTTTTTAAACAATGTTGAATATGTGTATAAGGCTACCTTGAAGATAGACGAAAAAATTTCTAGAAATCAACGTCAGAGAAGTGAAGGTAGAAGTCCTACAAGAGGGAAAGAATAATATATTGGAAGAGGGAAAATTTAGTATACAAGAAGAGAAGATGAGGGAAGTTCAAATGGCCAGTCACTAAGAGGAGCTTATTTGAGAGGGAGAATATCATTATCAAAAGGTAGAGGTCGAGGAAGAGAATATCATCCTAGATGTTTCAGATGTGGGAAACTCAGGCATATGTCATGGGATTGTCTTAAGAATCCACCTGCATATAAGAGAGGTTCTCGTGTTTCCGAAGCAGTGTAAGAACATGAAAATATAGTTTTCATCGATGAGTTTCCTGAAGTGGGAGAATATTTTCTAATGAAAATAATGTTGAAAAAATTTGACAAGGAAGTCAAAGAACCAACTCAAGGAAGAAGCCTATCTTGAAATAGGTGTAAGTCAAAGAGTAAGTGTTGCAAATTTGTTATTGATAGTGGAAGAACTGATAATTTGGTCTCTTTGGAAATGGTAGAGAAGTTAAACTTAAAAATAACCACACAGCCTCATCCTTATAATTTAGTATCTTGGCTACAAAAATGATACTAGGTGTTGGTTAGTAAGCAATGTAAAGTAGATTTTCATATTGGAAAATATAAGGATGAATTTATTTGTGATATAATGCCGATGAATGTTTTCCACGTGTTACTGGGGAGGCCTTGGTAATATGATAGGAAGGACATACATGATGGCAGGATAAATACTTACATTTTTTAAAAAAATGGGAAAAAGCATATGATGTTACCTTTATAGATGAAGAAATTAAGAAGAAGCGGGTCCTACAATGTTGCTTATGAGTGGAAAATAGTTGTTGTGGGAAGAAAAAAAATGAAGAATTGCACTTTTATTTAACTAGGAAAACACAAGTAATTCTTACCAACACAAATTTAAATTGTTTTTCAAAGGAAATAAGAAACCTATTAGATCACTTTATTAATATTATTGTTGACAAGTTACCAAGTAGTTTACCTCCTATCAGAAGTATCAACCATCCTATTGATTTAATTATGGGTTCTACTTTTCCAATGTTAAATTTTCTTATCAAATGGCACCACAAGAAAATGAAAAATTAAAAAAACAAGTTTAGGAATTATTGGAAAAATTTCCGATTAAAGATATATTAAGTCCCTGTGATGTGCCTAAGGTATTAAGTACAAAAAAATATGTAGGTCAGAGAATGTGTACATACTCCATGGAAATTTATGAAATTACTATTGGGTATCAATTTGAAATCCCGCGAATTGATAATTTAATTGATTGTTTAAGTGAAGCAAAATTATTTTCAAAAATTGTTTTAAAAAGTGGATATCATCAAATTTGTATCGAGTGGAAAACTACATTTAAAACAAATCACGGGTTGTACAAATGGCTTGTGATTACCTTCGGTCTGACAAATGCACCAAACACTTGCATGAGATTATTGAACATATTTTTAAAGGATTTCACAAGAAAAATTGTTATTATTTATTTGGATGATATTTTAGTGTAAGAAACTAGGGAAGAACAATTACAACATTTAAAATCAGTTTTGAGCATGCTGCAAAAATAAAATTTGTTGATAAATTTAAATAAATGTAGTGTTATGAAGGAGGAGTTATTTTATTTTGGTTTTGTAGTTTCCAAATACGGGCTAAATATGGATCTAGACAAAGTGTAGGAAATTATAAATTGACCAGGTCCATGAAATGTGTATGAGGTAAGAATATTTCATGGGATTGCTATTTTTTATCGAAAATTTATTAAAAACTTTAGGAGCTCGTGTGCACTAATTATTGAAACCATTAAGGAAATTAAACAACCATTTAAGTGGACTATAGCAACAGACAAAAAATTAAATTTCTAAAGTAAAATATCACTCAACAACCAATATTGGTGCTTCCTAATTTCCAAAAATATTTTCAAGTGGAGATAGATGCCAACGATAGTAATATTTGTAGTAGTTTTGAGCCAAGTGGGACATCTAATCAATTATTTAAGCGCGAACTTAAGTGAAGCCAAGAAAAAATACTCCTCTTACGATAAGGAATTTTATGTTGTTATGCAAAATTTGAAGAAATGGAGACATTATTCACTTCAAAGGAGTTTATTTTATTCAGTAGAAATAATGCATTGCGATTTATAAATAGTTAGCCAATAATTAGCGAGAGACATTCTCAATGGATGCAATTTTGAAAAAAAACTACTTTTGTAATCAAGCACACAAGTAGTTCTTTAAATAAACTAGTAGATAAATTAAGTTGAATTAATTTAATTCTACAAGAATTTTAGTTTCATGTTACAAGATTTGATGAGCTCAGAGAAATGTATACGGATGGTGTTGATTTAAGGGAGCATATGAAACATGTAAAACCCATTGAGTACAAATACAACACAATGGTCCAATTATATTATTCAAGATAGTTTATTATTTAGAGAATTATTTAGATAGTTTATTTACAGGATTTGACGAGCTCATAAAAATGTATGAGAATAATGTTGATTTAAGGGAATGTAAAAATCTAGTGAGCACAAATACAACACACTGGTCTAATTATATGATTCAATATATCTTATTATTTAGATAAAATAGAGTCAATATTCCAAAATTATCCATGAGAAGTAATTTGATATAGGAAAAACATAATTGAGAATTGGCTGGACATTTTGGAGCTGGCATAATTTTTTTTGTGTTAAATTAATTTTATTATTGGCCAAACATGAAATATAATGTAAAGCTATTTGTGGAAGGATGCATCGTTGATAGGAAGTGAAAGGAAGAATTCAAAACACTAGGTTATATCAGCCATTTCCCATTCCGAATAGGCCTTGGGATTTGATGATCATGGAATTTTTGCTTGGGTAAGCTTGAACTCGTCATATTAATGAATCTATTTTTTCTATTATGGATATATTTTCAAAAATGGAACATTTTATTCCATGTACCAAAACCGTTGATGCAACCAATGTGGGAAATTTAATTTTTAAATATATTGTAAGACTACATGGATTTCCTCATAGTATTGTGTGAGATAGAGATACCAAATTTATGGGCCATTTTTGGAGGACATTATGGAGAAATCTAGGCATAAATTTAAACTTTATTTGAAAATATAATCCATAGACCAATGGTCAAATAGAAGTGGTAAATCAAATTCTGGGAAATATTCTAAGGAGTTTAGTTAGTAATCGTCCCAAACAATGAGATCAAGTGCTCACCCAAGTTGAATTCGCTTATAACGATTCACCCAAAAATAGTACAATTATGTGCCCATGTCAAATTTTACATGGAATGTATCCTAGAGTGCATACAAATTAAGAAATTTGGGCAATCAAGAATTTAGAAGTGTTGTAGGGGAATATTTTGCAATTACTATGTAGGAGTTGTGGGAAAGAGTGAAACAATAACTACAAGAAAGTAGTAGAAAATATGAACAATGGGTGGGTATGAAGAAGAGACGACAAGAATTTTAGATTTGTGACATAGTGTTGGTACATTTAAGAAAGGATATTTTTCTAGAAAAACATATAATAAACTCAATGTGAATAAAATTTGTCCCCATAAAATCTTGAGGAAATTTTCCTCCAATGCATATGAGATATAACTACCTCATTATATTTTTATTTCACATATAATCAATGTAGCTAATTCATATCCTTTTAAAGAAGCAGACAATATTGAAAATGATTCCATTCTTAGTGATAAAAAAATATTGTTGGATGGGAGAGCTAACTGCCAAAAGTATTCCCAAAAGAGATTGAAGCAATGTTTGACTAGAAATTGATGAAAAGAAGCAAAGGCAAGAAATATTATTAATATTTGATCAAATGGAAAAATAAACTAGTTGAAGAATCTACTTGGATGACAAAGATAGAAACTTTAAAGTATGGTAGCACCGTGGAAACTCTTATGAAGACTTTCTTTCCATGAGAGTTTGATGCAGGAACATTACCATCGGTAAATTCACTTTGGCCATGATGGTCAAAAATTCATTTACTACAAGAAGTGGGTTTCCCAAATTTATTTTAATTATTTGATATAATTAGGAAAATTAGAATTTAGTTCTAATTGCTATTTATTTGTATAAAATAGTAATTTCTTATAGCTGATTCCAAGAGACATTGTAATTATTTTTAATATATTAGCTATCTTCTAGATTCAGTATTCACATCCACAATTAGTTGATCTTAACAAAAATTTTATTTTATACTTGAACATAACATGTAAATCAAGTAAAGGGTGTTGAGAATGTGAATGTGTGAGTGTGCATTAATGTGTTTTTTGAAGGAAGAAGGAAGGGACTAAATAAATTGATGAAATTTTGTTCCATTTTGTTGTTAGATTACTGGTGCTCTAATTTGATTTGAGATTGCTTCCAATTTACGTGTTATAAAATTACTATTAAATATGTGTTTTAAGCTTTTCTTTTACGCTGAATGGAAGCCACCATATGTCAATTCCTTTGAAGCTAAGTATTCAACATCAGTGGTCCTTCACAAGATCATATCCTTTTTGGTGAGACAATTATATGGTGTCGAATTCTTTCAATAATTTCGTTGAACGAACAAGTTTTATGATGGAAAAGGAATGCAAGTAAGAACCTTGAAAAATTATTAAGACCACATTGTTCTCCATGAAGGTAGAAGTCAATTTTCAGCGAAAAAAATTAAATTAAGTGTTTTGGTTGAATGCAATTAAGCCCCAAACCCTCAGTAGGGCCTAGTTCGAGATCATGCATTAATTTGAAATTGTACAATAGTAGGTTGGCTTCGACCCATAATTGGGCCTTATTAATTTTGAAAACTTTGTATAGTCAACCAACGCCCAACTAGTTTGTAGTGAAGTCAACCTCGACCCTATTGGACATACTTGTAATTTTTCAATTCATGACTTTTTAACCCAACCTCATGAAATTATATGATAACTCACCTAATTTATATAATATTTAATAAAAATGGGTTTTCAAAGGGTTTTCTTTTATTGAATTTGCATGTAATTATGTTTGGAGGAAATAGTTAAACGAGGGAATTGGAGCGACTAGATCGACATTACACCAAAATTACATGTGGGTGTTATTCTAGGTCATCCATGAAGGGCAGGCACTGTTGCTCACATTACGACTATGATTAACTATAAATCCATATAGAGAGAGCCCTATCTAATCGATAAGGGCTAGATTATGGTCCAAAACAGGATTGTGGTTACCTCTGCAATTTTACTCCTCAGCCTAGGAAAACTACGAAGTGCTAACATGTAGATTTTATGAAGGGTAGTCATGTATATACATGAGTTCTATTTTAGAAAATAGTGTATGTCTCTCTATGATGAAGAAACAATGGAACATATTGAGGTAGAGGTTCTAATATGCTTGAGACAATTATTATTTAGCTCTTTTGTTGGTTATAGTATGTGGATATTCAAATGCTACTTAGAAGTGGTATTGGCATTGGCTTATGACGATTTATGAGTTGCTCCAATATGACATTGATTTTTTAATGGATTTATTGACTAATAAAGTTACTTTGATGAATTTACTGATGGATGAGTTGGATGTGATCAAACCTGACAGTGAACAGTTGGCACATGTTCAGGGGGAGCATTTGCTATGCTTCTATTAGTGCATTGTTGGCATTATGATTTCTTGAGCATTCTTTGTTTCATAATGATGTCCATGAAAAGTACATATGATTGGTGATGTTGTTCTTTCTTAAGATGCACTTAGTGAAGTTGATCCTACATAATACACTTGATGAATAAGATGCGCATTATATAGTTGACATTTATATGTTGTTGTGATATGGTGAAGTTATGGAGGATACTTATATGATTGGTTAATGTTGTTGCTAATATAAGATTCTCTTTTTTATGTTGCATGTATTTTCTAATGGTACATATGATGTGTTGTATAGGATTTTGGCTCTTCTTATGTGTGGAAAGAGCACATTGATATTGATGATGATGAGTTCATACATATTTCTATGTCTATGCCATGGGATATCATTGAATTGCAAATAGGGATATTATGGATGAATACTTGAGTTTCATATTGGTGAAGTTTCCTATGGTGAGATAATTCTTCTTGATAGAATTGAATGATGTCGAAGGTTATCCTTATATTTGATATATGCATATGATGACATCATGATCTAAGAAAATGGTGTTGTTGCTATGACTGCTTGGTGGTGCTTGAAATAATTTCATATTTGGTCACATATTGATGCTGATGAAGTTTGATGCTACATAGCTTCTTGATGATGTTGTTGTTTTGAGTTTCTCATAGTGAAAATTATTATATGATGACTATCATGGTCTTGCTACATCACTATTGAGGTCTTTGGTCTTAGTTATAAATGTCAAATTTGTCTCTTGATGTAAAACTCATGTAAAGACCCATGCTACAAATCAATGTAAAATTTGGTCATGTATCGACTATTGGGGTGATGTCATTTAATCCTATTATTTTTGGCATTTATTGTAATGTTGAGTAAAACATGTAACCCCACTGTGTTGGGTGATTGATGTAAGCGTGAGTCCTTGTTGATAAGAAAGCTCATAATTGGTCGAGTGATAGATTCATGTAATTATTTGTATATCTTCTAGAAGATTCATCATATGCTCAGAAGGAGCATGGCCAGTGCTAATATTCAGCAAAATCATATCTACAGTGCTCATCTCTACAAAGGGAGAAATAAGTCTTCATTTAGCATTTCTCAGCCCTTTGTCCTTGATGTCAAAGCGAGAGAGAAGCTTGGTGTTTGGAAAATGATTGGTGACTTGAGAGAGAAGTTTGGTATGTTTACAAATGGGTTTACAAGTGTCTACAGGTGATGGTAATGAAACACCAAAGTGGTTGCCATCAAGTCTAAAGGGGGATATTGTTGGTATTATTACTAATGTGTTGTCCTTGATAGCAACATACTTAATAAAGATGTCAACATTATGGTAGTAGGATGAGGATACAGACCAGTATAGATGTGACAGAGAGAATGGACAAAAGAATATCAGTTCAGAGACAGAGGAATGATAAAGGTGAAGTTTGGGAAATATACGTGGGTCCTGTGAACAAAGGCCACGTACATACGCCGATATGGTAAAGAAAAGTTATGTTTAGTTTCCACATCATGGTATTCTCAATACTAAGGGTTTTTACCATGGTATTGGCCCATATTAATGAGCACAACAACAAATATTTGATCTCTTCAAAGAATACCATCGACATTACTAAGGTATTGGCCTAAGGTATTGGTTAATGCCTACGATATATAAGGAGATGGAGATAAAGTGTTAATGTGTGTATGTGATGGATTATTTATAAATGAATTGATTTGAAATAGGTGTGCACCAGGGAGTATGAAGATGGATCAGATCTTATAGATCTGAAATGACTACATATTAAATAATTTGTTTATGGTTTAGTAGATCTGTGATGACGATATTATGATGTGTGTTTGTAAGAGTGTATGCTGATATTTAGGTTTCAAATATGTTTTCATGTGCAACGAAGGTATGATTCAATAATTACAGATATGTACACATTTGTTTCAGAAAGATCACCTACATATGTGAATCTTCTTCTGGGTAGTTGCGTATATATTCTGCAGTATGGACTCTGTACGCGGGTGTCAAGTATGAAATTCATATATATGCATAATTATTTTATAAGGATTGTGTATATCTGCTAGGGTTTTACAGTATGAGCTGATTATAAATTTGTTCTGTTACATTTTTTGTTGTTTGTCGATGAAGTATTTCTTATAATATTATGTGTTTGATGGTACTAGTTAGGTTGAAATTATTGTGGAATGAAATGTTGAACAGTAATGATCTTTCTATGTTATGAGATGTATGTGGTTCAGAAATCTGTGTTGGGGTAAATATGTGTTTCAGTGATTTTTTCAGTATGACAACAATTCAGACTCAGGTACCAATGTTCTGAGATCTATATGTGTGTCTTCTTAAGGATAATTTCATATATAAGCGGTTATGTTGCATATATAAGCGGTTATGTGTGTCTTTTAAGATATGATACGATCCGATTTTTGTGAGGAACAATATGTGGTTTGGTATTATGATGAACGGGTGCACAATGATATGAGTTGGTTTGGTTGTTCTGATGAACGAGTGCACAATAATATGAGTTGGTTTGGTTGTTTGATCTATTTCTATTTCTTGATTGGGATTTAGTGATTCATTCAGTTCAGTGATTAAGAAATTTGATACATTGATTGATTTCAATTTTGTTATTTGATATTTGGCTGAAATGATGGTAGTGGGTCCACTCTGAAAATATGATGAAAAGTGGCCTACATGTTTTAATTCAGGTGGATACAATATGAAATATTATGAAACATGGTCCAGAGAGGTGCTAAGGGTTGGAGCCTTCAGTGAGGCATTCGAAGCTTCCTTACAGTGCTAACTAGTAAATATGATAAGGGGGTTGGAGCTCCCTTCTAGTGGGTGTCGGTGAACGAGATCAATGGATTGGAGCTCCCTTCCAGTGGGTGTTAGAGAATGAGAGAAGGTTGTAGCCTTCTGCATGTGGGTGTATGTGTAGTCGTATGATTCCACGCTAGCACAAGATTGTAATTTTTTTCCCCTTATAATAAAATATGAAGACACTAATGTCGATAGTGGTGGTTTTCTCCCACATTGGGTTTCCACTTAAAAATACTGGTGTCCTCATGTTTTGTTGTGTTGCTTATGTGTGATGGCTTATTTTGCTCTTCCTTCTCATGGTTATTGTTTAATTAATGTCTAATTAAGTAATGATGCATTGGTTCAAGTTGAACATATGATGAATTAAATGAAACATTAGTTGAATAGATATACACTAGTTTTCTTCAGCACAATTGCGTACATACATGGGTTTACTTAATGAAAGTAGTGTACATAATTTGGAATAAGAATTAAAAGGTTTAAGTGCGTTTTAAAATATTGATTCATCTCCCCCCCTCTCAGTATTTTTCCTAACAACATCTGGCCTATACAATTAAAGAATTGATTCCACAAGAAAAAAAACCTGAAAATGGTATATAGAGATTATAAAACACATAACAAGATGAATGTTTGTCAGTGCTAAAGGTCTTCCCTCCTATTTAATGAGGAGGATCTGGGAGACATATTAAAAAATCTACTCAATTCCTAGAGAACCCGACGATTTACAGTTGGAAATGAAAGGCAACATTGTTCTGCTAGGGCCAAATCCCATGAAAACAATGAAAGCGAGGAAGGGAGGAAGAGTTGTATATATTTTTTTCCCTAACTCTTAGTGTCGGTTGTACATTGTTTCCCGTCATAACTATTATTATTTGTAAGTGTCTTAAATATAATTCTTTTCTCTTAACTACTAACTATTAATTCGATGGTGTACAAATCTTCAATCATCTAACATTAGATTTGATGATGCAAACATGTACAGAGTAAGAGCTAGGGGAGTTGTTCTCAAAAGAGAACACCTTAACGTGTAAATATTTGGATCACTATTCACATCTATGAGCTATTTAATTTATATAACTATACTAATATTAATAAAAATTGAAAATTTATTATAAAATTAAAATATCATTGTGATAGAGATCATAAGATAACATTTCATTATTTTAATTAAACTTGCTTTATTGCATGGTTTCATTATTTTAATTAAACTTGCTTTATTGCATGGTTTCATTATTTTAATGCACTCAGCGAGATTCGGTGTTGTCCCTTCAAATCCACGAATGAAAATAAAAAACAAGACTTGAATGGTCACGGACGATCAATTCAGCCATCGAATGGTATTGGATTCTTATATTTTAATTTGATGCCCTGTCACCACTCAATCCATGGGATTTCCAATAGTAGATTTTCTCAGATCGTGCTGCATTACTTTATAAAATACTACGAATGCAGTGACGATATATCCCACGCAGAAGGACCCTTTCTCGTATTTTTCGGAAAGAACTTCATTACATAACATGCAGATGTCGGTTTTATATATTATATATCTCCCATTTCTGATCAGATTTTCGTGTTCTGTGCGCTAATTCTTAGCGTGGCATGGGTCATTTTTTTTTGATAAAATAAAGAGGGAATGGTAGATGTTTGATAGTGAATAAATTTTACTTTGCCTAACTGTACGGAGATTTTTTTATAACCAAATCTTAAGAGGAATCTTGCAAATATGGCACAGAAAACAAAATGTGAGAAAGGAGATGGATACACATCTTCAAAAGATACATAAAATTGACTGAGAGTGACCAGCATTATTGTCTTTGAAATATTGTCTTTGACCAGCATTAGTGTATATCCACGTGGCATAGAGATGGAGAGTACATAGGGATGACCGAGATTGCAATAAGTGGAAAGGAATTTGTCTGTTACATTGCGCCAAAAACAAAATTTTAATAATTGGAGTTGGATTATGAGTGACTTATTTGTAGTTTTATTTATTTTATAAAATGAAATTGATTTTTTTACTGTAATTTGATTGGTAGATTGATACTATTTGAGAGTGATTTTTTTTTTGCTGCTTAAAATATATAAATAAAATCAACATTCTAAAAGACTTATGAAACACGTCAAATTTACAAATTAAACAAAATTTTAAAAATTTATACGATTAACGAGAAAAATAACCCATAATTGAACTTAATTTAAATAATAGAGAGCCTATTTTTAAGGTCAAAATCACTCGACTGGCCAATCTGTGTTCTTATAATTTTTGCTTCGTCATATTTATATGGAATATTTGCTTCATATACATCCACAGATTTAGTCCATTTGCGCTGGCTTTGAATGTCAAAATCGTTGGAATGGTCAATCTGTGTTTTATAAGTTCCTCATTCATGCTATTCGTACTGGAATGGTCAATTTGTGTTTTATAAAATGTAAATATTATATATATATTTTTTAATTTGAATATAAAATATATTTTTAATTATTTGAGTTTTTGTTTTTTTTTGTTTTTTTTGGTAAAGTTAAATTTTATGGATAATTTAGATGAGTATAAATATGAATAGACATGGTATATGTTTGTATGAAGTTTTTAATTATTAGGCTTAGCACTAAAGAAAAAATATATAAAGGGTCTTATCCAAAAATTGATTAGCATATTCAAATTGTTAAGCTAGAGATAAAAGAAAAAACTAGTAATCCATGAGAAATTCATGAATTTCAACTGAATTTAGATGGTTCCACCTCAGTGGGCTCCTTGCCATGTTGTCTAGAGCTCCCTAGATCAGGTAGAAGACCCAAATGTACCTCAATCCTCTCCATCATGTGGTTCAGGGTCTTCATATAAAGCTAAAGCCATCCAACATGAGTAGGATCTCCTCTTTGGTCTCATTTATGTCTCATTTATGTCCAACATATAAAGCGAAAGCCATCCAACATGAGTAGGATCTCCTCTTTGGTCTCATATATGTCCAACTGCATATTTTCTTTTAAGTTATCCATGTGCCAATACAAGTAAATTGTATGCAAATAGTGGTTACACGTCCATCAAGTATGCCACATATCTAGGATCCAGGTAGCTACCTGAATGGTTATATATCCATGTATGAAAGACAACCTTTGTCTCCTATAATCTTATATTTTTCATCATGACATTTGCATTGGATGATTGGTGAAGATTTCTCTTAAAAATGATGGGTTTAAGATTTTGTCCTAAAGCAAGCACTCGCACGTCCCCTTACCTCAGTATGTTGTACCATGAGGGCATGAGCTCGTTGATGCATCATAATTGTAATTTGTGGCCAAAGATTCGACAAGGAATTGAGAATAATGATGAGGAAATATATAGGATCTTCAAAGGGAAGACACGGATACAATGTCTATGCAATTTAAGTTTAAATAGAGATAATAATGTTTTAGTTTTTAATTATATCAGATTTGATATCCTTTTATTTGTATTAGAATAATTTTTATTTTAGTGACTATATGGAATTATTTTGAAAATAAGTAGAATATTTAATTAAAAAATATAGAAAAAGAGGCAAAGGGTATGTGAGATTTAGGAGTTATCATTAAACCATAAACCATCTTATTACACCTAGAAGTATTATGGAGCAATGTTGCAATAATAAAACCAATATCTTGTGTTGTTTCATGGACTTTAGAAAACTTTGAATTGGCATTATGCCTAAAATTAACCTTTGGAATATGCTAAAAGAGATAAAAGTTCATCATAGTTGTGAGTGGTTTTGTTGTGATAAGGTTGTAAAGGTTCTATAAGAATGTTATTGTCAAGTTTAGGTAAACTAGGGCTTGGTCTGAAGAAATCAATTTTAATATAGGTGTTAAGCGAGGTTGTCCCTTTCCCCCTACTTTTTTGGAATATATATTGACAAGTTAGAGGGATGATTGGAAGAATAAGTTTGTTCCATATCAACTCTCACTAGTAAAGTCATCATCTTTTTATTGTGTGTTAGTGATATTATTCTCATAGTGAGGAATCACCATGCCTTTGTGCGTTTACAGGTATGACTATTAATATTGACAAAATGAAGGTTATGATAATTAAATTCAAAAATGTAATTTACAATGACTTTACTTATGACAATAACAACTTAGAGGAAGTGACTTATACAAAATTTCTAAAACTAACCTTTATACAATCTTAACTGGGACTATAGCATTGCAAAAATAATAAGTTGAGGGAAATATTATTATGGTCTTGAAAATAGTTGTAAATTGATGGAATTCAAATCCTCTTCGAGATTATCTTGACTCTTATTATCTTATATGGTTGTCAAGCTTGGGGTTGCATTATATCTAAAGAATCCTAGAGAAATATAAAATTATTCGATAGTTGATGTTGTTATGATGGTAGGTGGCATTAAGTGTGATGGAATTAATGTCAATCGGGATAACATTGATGTCAGATACATAGTGTGTGTTTGGCATTAATGTGCATGGAGTGTAAACATCAGCGGGAGTCTTTTGGTTTTTGCAAACCCTAAGTTGAGAACCATCATAGCATGAGATCAATTAAAGAAGATAAGATATTATAACTATGATGGTTGAATGACCCGGGATTTATCAATATGTTTTCTTCAACGAATCTCCTCAAAGGCTCCTAGAATTGACATAGTTGGATAGTGCTCCGAAAGAGCCTCCCAACAACATGTTGAATTCTGGAAAGGCCTTCTAAATCAAAATTTATTGTTGGTTAAATTTGGAAAATTTTAAAATGGTCAAAGGATTAGGCTAATTCTTGGTGATGGTTTTGGTGGTATCCAAAACTAGTGAAAGTTTGGAGTTTCCCTGAAGTTGGTGGATAGGCCCCACAAAGTTGTCAGCAGACAAGTGGCGTAGAGGTGGAAAAATCATAAGCTTAGGAGATATGGCACTAGACCACATAACCTCGGTGCGTTATCCCTAGATTTTTCCATTATAACATGAGGTGAAATCCGTGGAGTGACGTAGTGGCAAGAACGAGGCATGGAAAATGGTTATAAGTGGCAACACACGTATTCCCATGAGGCTCTAGATTGGCGTGTAGGTGACATGGTCAAATAAACAAGTTGAGGAGGGATGACAACATGAGAAGTCCCACCAAGCGACACATCACATTAGAAGTTCTTCCTCGGGAGTTTTAAAGGGAGCCCCATAATAAATCTTCATGGATTGGGGGTCCGCGATGGCCTTTTTCCTATCGAGTCAAGTAGAGGTAGTTTCCCATACTGACCATTAATTTGATGTCCTAGCCCCTGATAACATGGAAGTATCACAAGAGGAAAAATAGCACAATTTGATTGGTTAATAAGACATAATGGTATCATGATTTCAGCATGATGTGGTAGTCCAAAATAGTGACATGTGGCATTTATTTTTGGCACTTTCAGGTGCCCAAGTAGGCTAACAATGGGTGACATATGGTCCACTATATAAGTTAGATGTGATGGTGGGGGAATAGGTGGTACACAATGTGCTAGATAGGTCATCCTAGTAGTTTTTTATTGGTTTTTCTATGCAGCATAGTCCCATAGGGATTCGTCGCCCTGGCGGATATTTCACCAATGTTTTCCAAAATTGGCACAAGTATTGAGTTCTAGGGATAGGATGATTGGGGAAAACTAGAAAATATAGTGGGTTAGACACGTAATCCTCGAAAAAATATGATTGTCTCATGATAAAAATAGGGGACCCAATAAGAGACACCATCTTGGAAGTATTTCCTTGAGCGTTCATGAAGCAGCATAGTTTGAAATTCCTAGGGTGACTAGGCATTAGGGCACTGTGGCATGAATGCTAGTGGATAGGTGGAGTGGCGTACCAACTACAATGTGGCCCCAAAACACACATAACCTCGGAGATATGTCCTCGTCTTTTTTCAAAGGGGCACAATTTGAAAAGGCCAGGGTAATGGGCTCAGGGGACGAAGATGTTCACGATACTTAACGTTCTAATCAAGTGACCAAAGTTCTCCCGAGGATTGATTTCGTGGTGGTTTTTGTGTGTTATGTAACTGGAGGCCTTTGGGCTATATAAAAAGGTTTGTGTGCATGCATTATAATGTAGGCATATATTGTTAGGCCTTCATGATTTTAGTGTAACATTATGGCCATATGTCTGAAGGTATGAATGAGTTAGAAACTTTGGGATGGATCCTTTCTATTGGGCATATATACCAAATTGGATTCCTCTTACACCAAAGTTAGATTTGGGAGGCTTGATTCGACGGTTGGATTTGAAATAATTGGTGTCAATGGAAAATTTGCTACTAATTGTGGACTCCCAAGGCTAGGAGACTATGACAAGAGGGACCTTGAATTGCACAGAGAATTAATGGAGCTTTGTCCTAGATAAGGGAATCCATTTCTGGGAATAACATTTTTACATCAGATCAATCACTACATGGTAAGCCATGCGTGGAAGTTAATAATGTTGATGGCGTGACATAGGAAAAATATGTCAAGAATTGTCTTGAATCAAAATTAGTTGCATGGATTACGGAAGCATGACAAAACAACATGTTGATTGAATAGGGTGAGGTTCTCCTTGAATGCACACATGGACTAAGAATTATTTCTAGGCATGGAATGTATAAATTGCAAGAAATTTACTACTGCTACTGAAATTGAACTGAAATCAAGAGACAAAAAATTCTTTTATTATTCTACGGAAATGAAAACACACGATGGAAAAACATGCAATAATATGCAACCATCAAAATACAAGGAAAATAATGATTTCACAAGGGAACCCAACTAGGAAAAACCCCTTCGCCGCTTTTCATTAATTCACACGATGGAAACACATGCAATAATATGCAACCATCAAAATACAAGGAACACGATTTTACAAGGGAACCCAACTATGAAAAACACATTTTCCCCTTTTCATTAATTCAGATGAGAATATGGATCAATTATAATGTCTTGCTTCAATCATGAAGCACACCCTACACTGCAATTCTAATATCTTTGTCGCTGACTTGCTATGAAAAACACTTAGCCAATTCAAGCCTTAAACTTCCTCCTATTTCCTTGTGTAATCCTTGAGGACATTATCCCCTATAAAAAGAAGAGTTCCTAATTTCCTTGCGCAAATCCTGAAGGATTTAACCACCCTAACTATGCAAAAAAAATGTACACTCAACTAGTATAAAATTGATAATCACAATGTGCATTTTCCTCGACTCCAACTAGAAAATTTAAATTCAATGCATGAATGGGTTTATTTTTAGTAAATTGATTAGTTAACTTAGAGATGAGTTAGTTAAAAATTGTTATAACTACTCTAATTAAATCCTATTGAATCCACTAAAGACTAGAGCTCAATTAATTGAGTTTAAACTAACAATAACTCCACTATATTGCTAAATTTTAGCTATCAACCCATGCAAAACTCTAATTCTAGAAAATAAGTTAAATTTATTGACTTAACTAGGAGACAAATCCATGTCACTTCATCTAACTACAATCCAAGTCATTATGCTGATGTGGAAAATCGAATTTCTCCATTTATCTAAGGCACAAATCAAATGAAGACTTTTCTTGCTGGATTTTAACACTCCCTCTTAGCAAGAAAATGGTTTTGTGCCACCCCTATCATGCACCTATGGAACTCTAATTTTCCTCTTGATATCATGATTCCACTCCAATATCACGATTCTACTCTGCACATAATCTCTTCAGTGATGGTACATGATATCAATGTGCTTGGGCCTATCATGAAATAATGTATTTTCAGAGAGTTTAATACAACTCTGATTATCAAAATAACTCTTAGTAGGGTCCATCTCCTGACTGAAAATACCAACAATAATTTTCCTCATCCATATGGCCTCACATGTTGCCTAACTAGCATACATATACTCAGCCTTTGTTGATTTGAGCGCTACCAATATTTGTTTCATTCTATAGCATGAAATAATAGTTGACCCAACACTAAAGGTAGATGTTGAAGTGCTCTTCATGTCTGATGGGCTCCCTTCCAATTCTACATCAGTGAATCCTTGGAGCTTCAAACCCTTATTCCTACTATACCATAGCCCAAAATTTGTTGTTCCTTTGCGATATGTAAGCACATGATTTGTTTCTTTCCAGTTAAGCTTGGTAGGCTTCACCATAAAATAACTCAATTAATTAACTACATAACATATGGCATGCCTTGTGTTCACCAGATACATCAAGGACCCCACCAATTTTTTTTAGATGGTATCATCTATTGCCTCTCTTGTAGAATAATCCTCCTTCCTCCAGTCTTGCATATGGAGTCTCTGAAGTATTTCATAGGTATACTTCCCCTGACTCACTAAGAACTATCCATATTCCTGCTACACATCCAAACCAAGGAAATAGTGCATCAAGCTCATGTCCTTCATCTCAAACTCTCTTGCAAGGTACTCCTTGCAAGACTAGATCATATTCTCATCCCATGGCAATACCAATTCATCTACATGCAGGACTATAATGAGCAATTTTCCATCTACCACAATGAAGTAGAGATTGGCATCTGCTTCACTCTTTATGAATCCCAATCCACTGAGCTATGAGTCTATCTGAGTGTAACAAGCATGGGGTGCTTGTTTGAGACCATAAAGGGCTCACATGAGTCTACACACATGTGTCTCCCTATAAAATGTCTCAAATCCCTCATTTTTCTCTATGTAATTATCTTCCTCAAGCACTACATTGAAGAAGGAAGTATTCACATCCATCTGGTGGATCCTTCCACCGCCTCTATGCAACAAAATCTAGAATGGTTCTAATAGATGATTTTCTTGTGACAAGGGAAGAATATTCCTCATAATCGAATCCCTCTACTAGAGAGAAGCCTTTGGCCACAAATATAGCCTTATACTTATCTATATCGCCATCAACTTCATGTTTCACTTTGTATATCCATCTAGAACCAACCACTAACTTGTTCTCTAGTGTTGGAACCACTTCCCATACATTTTTCTTCATGATGGAGTCATACTCCTCCACCATGGCATCTACCCCTACTGGTTGGGAAATTGCCTCCTCAAATGAAGAAAGCTCATAATATATGAGATTTTTCATGAGTGCCATATCACCAGTATACATTCCTGGCGATATCCTCTTCCTACGCAAGGATGTAGGAGATCTAACATGCTCCTGTGCATCCTACAAAAAAAATTTAATCTCTCTGGTTCTCTTCCTCCCCTCTCTAGAATATTTTGGTGTAACCCACCCCTCCAAAATTTACCCACTTTTAATGACCTGCCGAGGTAAACATGAGTTGAGTGCTACTATGACATGACTCAACCTCCTAATTATATTTAAGGAAGCAGAATCAACAAACTAGAACCTTATTGTTACACAACAATTTGTCACCGTCCCTACAATCCCCATCCCGCACATTGGAGGGCTCATTTCGTGACCTGTGAGCAGAGACAAGACTTGAAAATACTTTCATTGCATCCCTCTGAAGGTGAGCTTTAATTTCCCTAAAGGCATCTCCCTGCAAAAAACCCTAAAAATAGCTCTTTTTCCATTGGCATGGTTCCACAGTTTAGCCCTCGCGCCAAGGGGGAAAATCCTCCAAAGAGGGCGCGCCAATTGGCGCTCTTTCATAGAGCCGCACCTGCGCCAACCATATTAAGAGGTGTTTTTTTAAAATAAAAGGCGGAAGTTTCATCCTAACAAATTCCTAGACTGATTTCTATCTTGAGTTGGGTGGTTTGGCTATGGATTTCCATAGAGAGGAAGTGGTTTGCCACCTCTCATGGAAGCTTCCTTGATGATAGGGCCAATCCCATAATTATAGGGATCCCAACTCCCCTTCCTCCTATAAAAGCTTGCTCTTCTCCATGGCAAGCTAATCTCCAAGTTCCCAAGAGCTTTCACATCCTTATGCTGCAAGAGCCTTCTTGATTCCCTTAAGGCCAAATCCAAGCAAGGAGACTATTGCCAAGTATCTGGAGAGAGAGGCTTGTCCCATCCTTGACAGGCTTTATCGAGACATGTTCTGCTGACGACCTGCCAAAGGAGAATTCGACGTCGAAGCTTTGGTTGTATTCTTCTTTTTGACTCATTAATATTAAGCGACTATTGGTTATGGTTCCACTCTTGTTCTTGATCATGTTCATGAGTTATGTCCAATTCGACTCCATATGTGCTGTATATACCGGACGAGCCGCGTTTTGCTGCTTTCGCATGTGCGTGTCCGATCACGGAGATCGGAGGATTGTGATTCGCCAGGGCAAAGGAACGGGAGCACCACCTCTTCGCGTACGATAGCGTTGATTCTGTAAGCCTTCCTTGCAAGTCGGTTTATTTATGATTAGGAACCTGCACTGTAGCATGTTTGATTGTTGCTAGACCCAATCTGGGCTAGTAGGGATCGCCTCTGTCCGCAAAGGGGATTTACCTCCTCAACAATTTGGCAACTCCGCTGGGGACTCAGCTTGTTGTTTGATTTGTAAGCTATAGACAGAGCCTGAAGTGTAGCTAGATAGCCTTCGAAACACTTTTTCTCTGCATTAGCGGAGTAGATCAACGTTGCTTTAGTCAATCTCCGATTTAGTTTACGGACTGAACAACTTGGAGTATTGTCTTGCCTTTTCGGTCGATTCTTGACTTTCCTTGCTTGATCGGCTCTTTTGGGCTGGCTCTTCTTGTGTTTTGGCTTTTGGTTCAGCCCCAGAGGATTAGATCTAACCTCTGCTTTTCCAAATTTTCACCTTTTAATGGTTGGCTTGATTGGCGTGGTTTCTAGCCTGACAGTCGCGCCAATTGGCGTAGGTTGCCAGTTCATCACTCACACCATCCCCTGTCTGGCGCGGATTACAGCTAGACAGTCGCGCCATTTCCTGTAGGTGGTAGGGTTACCCTTGTTCGGAATTTTCTTTTGGTCAGCACTTTGCTTCTGGGTTTGTTTTAGATTCAGCTTGAAGTGGGAAGTCTAGTCTTGGCTGGGAGAAATTCTTTGTTTTTTCATTTTCAAGCGTTGGCGCTTGTTGTCAGTTAGCAACCCGTGCCAATTGGCCATTGGCGCTAGTTGTCAATGTGCAAGTCGCACCAATTGGCACTAGTTGTCAATGTAAAAGTCGAGCCAATTTCAGGGTGTGTGAAAATTGAGATTTTTTCCCTAAATCCTTCACTAGTGTGTCTTTCCCTTCCGGCCTTTCTTCTGTATGAGCATAGATTACATTGCTCATTGTTTGGAATGTCTTATTGCTATGATTGCTTGATGTAAAAGGGAATGAATGCCTTGTTTTGATCTCTTGCTTTGGAAGTCCTCTTTGTGTTTGACCTCATATGTCTTGCCGCCTTTTGAGGGATTTTGTTACAAAGTGTTTGAAACAACGATTGCATTCTTAGTGTTTGTTTACATCTCTTTTGCATTCGTCCTTCATTAAGGAGATTTGCGTTCTTTTAGTTTTCGTCTCATAGTTTGCTTTTCGTTAAAATGCATTAGATCACATTGCATTGAAAAGTATTTTTTGAGGTCCATCATTGAACTTAGATTACATTGTTTAATGATTGAAAACAAAAAATGCTTTGAGTGCATTCTTATTATTTGAAAAGGAAAAAGGAAATTGTGCATAGATTACAATTGCATAGTTTTCGAAAAAGAGAATTTCGCATAGATTACATTGCATTATTTGCATCGTTGAATGTTTGAAATTACTTTTGGATAGTGAAATTCATCTAGTTTGGTAAAATTTTCATTTGCATTGTTGTTGTTTGTTGCATCATTGTTTGAAACTCTTCCCTTAACTAGATAGCATTCATCGAATTGAAAATATTTCTTTTCTCATATAGCTGCACATAGGAGATTGTCATATGACACGTGGTAGGGCCTTGAAACCGAAACGTAATTGAAGATCAACATTAAAATTTACTCAATTAACCTAAGGAAGCATTGAGACATTAACGAAATATTTAAAGGTCTAGGTTAGAGACGTGTTCCGGCGTCGTTAAACCTAGTAGTTGTCGTTCGCCTCTTGGCTTTAGACAGCACTAGTATGGACTTGTGCTCCCTATACCATCGTGTATATAAAGGGAGACCCCACTAGGTTTCTATCCTTTATCCATAGGAAGCCGAGTCTACTTCCCTATACCCGTGATACACCGAACACAGCATTCGGGGAGATTGCCTGCACCTATGTTAAGTCCTTGGTTGATTTCTCTTTCATTTTGAAACCAAGGTGTATATTGCAGTTCACGGTTATTTGGTACACCCTTTGCCTAGCATTCCCGAGTAGTCATTTCGATCTTTTCTGACTCATTAAATTTGAAAGGATCATCAAGCGCTTGTCCTTTCACGCTTGTTTCCAATCTGAAAGTGATAGAGTCACCTTTTGCCTGTTTCTCGACTCTTAAAAGATGAAACTATAGAGTTTTGTTTCAATGTCATAAAAATTAACTGCCCACGAAATATTCTTGGTTAAAGTTAGTTTCCTTAGGGTGTTGCTCTGAAGATCATTTCTGATGGCAACTTTTCCGGAGTTCACTAACCAAGGAATCCCCTCCGATGGGAATCCTGGTCTGCTTCCTCCTTTTGGAAATGTTGGTGCTCCTTATATGGCAATGTTGTTCCTTCCTGGGTTAACTGTTGGGTTGCCTGTTTGGTTGTTTTCAACCTCTGTGGTCTCGAATGTCTCGGCTACTGTTCAATCAGTTCCTCCACCTGAGCAACGTCATGTTGATTCCAAGATGGACCTCTCCCCTTCTTCGCCTATTTCTGTGTCCTCCTCTTCTACTTCGCTTGGTGAAAGTCTAGACTCAAGTAACCAGGTGGCTAAGAAGAAGAAGAAGAAGAAAAATAAGAAGAAGTCCGATAAAGGAGAGGCTCGCTCTGCAGCTATTGTGCCTAAGAAGTCTCCTCTTGATAAACCTTCCAACCCTCCACGAAAAGTCAAGTTCCCTTGCATGTTGTGCATGGGAGATCATCTTCTTCGAGACTGCCCTGGCATTCCCAAGGTGCTCGAAGTATGGTCCAACAGTTGCCCGCCGTTGCCTTTGGCTTCTAGGAGTCAGGTTGGGGGCACGTCTTTAGCTAGTGCTAGTAAGGCTCCTAAGAAGCAGGGTAAGATTACCAATCCCTGTAATTTGTGTGAAGGGCACCATGCCATTCACCTTTGTCCATACATGGATGAAGCCAAGCGAGTTTTGGACAACTCAGCTGTTTCTACGCCGTGACTTCTTGCTGGTTACAAACAGCTTTCTGTGAGTCCTTCATTGGTTGATTCCTCGATTGGTCAAGAGTCATCCTTGGTCGATCCCGCTTCCTCGGAAATTCAAATTCAGGAATCCATTCCTGACCAACCATTGGTCTTGGGATCGCTCGAACTGGCCTCATCTTCGGTGCACCAGGTCTTTTCCGTTGAGAGTGCACCTCATATCCCTTAGGTTCTTCTTGTTTCTTCAGATTCTTCGGACTTGAAGAAATATTCTCTTGTCCTTATACCTCAAGAAGTTGCTCCTCCGCCTCCCATGATGGAGGTCCTGGAGGATACTCCTCCCGCCTTCGAAATGGAGGTTGTGGAGGATGCTCCTTCTTCTTCCGTAACACTAGGGGAAGACCATCTCGGTTCGATGGTAGCCCCTCCGAGTAGTTTGGTCGCTTTCTTTAACTAGAGTCGACTTGCAGGATACCGCCTTCCGTCTTATGTGCTTTTCGAGATCACAGTACAGGCTTTTGGTCTGGTCGTACCCAGTACCATTATAGACGAAGGTGCATATGTTAGCATTCTATCCTCAACTACTTGGCAAGCTTTTGGCTCACCGCCGCTTACACCTGTTACGTAGAATTTTCTAGCATTTAACAGAAGAACGAGTCAGCCATTAGGGATCCTCCCAAGGTTACCTGTCACTTTGGGAGGTAAAACTGTCCATATGGACGTGATGGTTGTTCCAGGCCCCTTGGATTTTAATCTGCTCTTGGGGTGCGATTATACCTATGCCATGGGAGCGCTTGTCTCCTCCCTTTTCCGTGTGATCTGTTTTCCACATGAAGGACGGATTGTGACCATTGATTAGCTTTCGTTCTTTGGTCCTGATGTGGCAACTGGCCCACCATCATCCCTTCCTGGTTTTTATCCACCCGTTGTATCTGCCCCACCGCAGGTCAACTATGTAGCTACCTACCCCGTGCCTGTGCTCAGTGATGATGCCGTCGTGCATCAGGTGCTGGGGGCGTTAGGTCCTGACTTCCAAGATGTTTTCCTTCCATCGGGAGTGGAACTCTTGGAAGCGATGACTTCTTGTTCATTATGATGAGGTCGGTCGGAGCAGAGTTCATTTCCTTGTGTCAAGCTGCTTAAAAATGAAACAAGGTCTGTTGGAGCAGAGTTCCTTGTCTTGTATCAAGCTCCTTAAAAAAATGAAACAAGGTCGTCGGAGCAGAGTTCCTTGTCTTCTGTCAAGCTCCTTAAAAAAATGAAACAAGGTTGTCGGAGAAGAGTTCCTTGTATTGTGCCAAGCTCCTTAAACCATGAAACAAGGTGTCCTGAGGATAGTTCTTTTAATGTGTCAACCTCGTTAAAATAATGAAACACGTTCCTGTTCAATTCACGTCTTTGATAAGTTCTCGTAAAATCCCAGTCGAGTCTTTCTCTTGATCTCGTAATTTGAACCTTCACTCCATCTTCCTTTCATATGAATTGAAGCTTGGGGGGCATGTACCTCGAATTGAGTCACCATGCTGGGGGGCATGCTTACTTTTTCAAGCATAGTTTATTTCCGTTTCAAGCTTGTGTAAAAATAAAACCAGTTTCAAGCATAGTTTATCTTTGTTTCAAGCTTGTGTAAAAATGAAACCAACGTCAAGCAGAGTTTCCTGATTTCAAGCTTGTGTAAAAATGAAACCTTTCCCATTTTACCTCTTGTGATTATCATCTTATCAGCCTGTCTTTGCCAGATGAGCCTTGGTTTTCTCACTCCATTGTCACTATCTGCTTGGCCAATCATATGCCTTCACTTGGTTGTTTTACCTGTTCCTGAGGAACCGCTGCGATGAGTGGTCTTGTTAGCCAGCCTATTAACCTTTACTTTGCTCTGAGCAGTTCCACCATTGCCAGAACCAGATGCTACCCTTAATACCACTCGTTCCTCCAGGAGGAGTCATCTTTTAGCTCTTTTCTGACTCTATAAACATGAAAATATTGTCGAGGTCCTTGTCGTTTTGATCTCGTTAAAGTGGACATGAAACGACATCTACCCAGTATACGTTCACCCCTTTTTCGGGCTGGGATAGATTGCTTACGAAAAAGGAATACCCTAGCCTATCGCGACTAGGAGGTTTTCCCAGACATAGTTTTCTACCTTTTCGGATCTGAGCAACTATTTACGAAAAGGGACCATTGGAGTTTACTTTTCTGTTGTCTTTTCAAACTCTCTAAACATGAAAAGACGCCGAGTTCTTCCTTTGTCAGACTCGTTAAACTCTGATGACATTGGATTTAGTCGTAATGACGTTATTCGAGTTTCTCCTTCCTAGGGCTCATTAAATGTACTAGGATGGATTCGTCTGAAGGACGGATTTATATGACAAGCATATGGTATCCTCTTCAAGCTTGTGTAAAAATAAAGAGGTACTCACCGAAATGGTGGGGAAAATGGAACCAAAATCGTTGTCGTGTCGGCAGTATGTCGCTCTTGAACATGGCACTTGTCTGCATTCGTGTCGGGTTGGGGACATCTCATCTCGTTTTTCACTTGCCTCCGTGGGTTTGGGTGATCCCTTTTGACCTCTCATCTGCTCTTTGCCTTGTCATTATGACCTCTGATTTATTGATGTCAAATACTGCCAAATCCACTGTCCTGCCTCAATATGTTCAAGAGAAGTTGACCTCTGCAAATATCAACCTCCCTCTGATTCTCATCTGACCGTGATTCACAAAAAAAATTATGTTCCTCTATCTCATGTCGATGATGTGGGAAACACTATGGCCCACCTTTGATCAAGGTCACTTCCTGTTGACTTCAGCCCATTATCCAGGAAGCTGATCTAGAGACTCTTTTATGGTACCTTGGAGCCTGCATGCCTCAAAGGCAGGTTCGTCGCATTCGAAATGAGGTTTTCATTAGTGGCCTCCGATCAAGTGATTCTACGGGTGTTCGACACCAGCTCATTAATTCACATGTCGTAGATTGTACCTATAGTACCTTGAGAGCCATTGTCATTATTGGTGGTTTCTCTCGCGTCTGTTAATAGCTTTCATCATTGGCTGGTAATCAGACGATGTTCTTGCATGTTCGACTTCAGCTCACATATTTTCATGTTTGAACTTGTACTTTGTTCGGGTTGAGATGGAGCGCAAGACCCTGGATTGTGTCTGTTGTAATCTAGGTTGCGATATTGTGGATTATTATGATTATTTACATGACTCACTGATTGGATGGCTGCGACCATACCTGAGTCTATTTATCGATCTTCACTGGATGGCTGCGTCCATGCCTTGGATCTAGATTATTGTACACTCTGTTATGGATGGATGCACCCATACCACGCATATATATCATGTATCTGAGATATCAGTTGTACTTCGCTCACAGGTTTTTCGATGGCGGTGTTTTCAGTCAGCATGTTCTCGTAAAGCATTTCACCCCTCTCTCTCTTTCGGGCCTCATGCTTTAGGGGGCATCTATTACATAACAATTTTTCACCGTCCCTACAATCCCCATCCCGCACATTGCAGGGATCATTCTGTGACCTGTGAGCAGAGACAAGACTTGAAAATACTTTCATTTCATCCCTCTGAAGGTGAGCTTTAATTTCCCTAAAGGCATCTCCCTGCAAAAAACCCTAAAAATAGCTCTTTTTCCATTGGCGTGGTTCCACAGTTCAGCCCTTACACCAAGGGGGCAAATCCTCCAAAGAGGGCGCGCCAATTGGCGCTCTGTCATAGAGCCACACCCGCGCCAACCATATTAAGAGGTGTTTTTTAAAAATAAAAGGCGGAAGTTTCATCCTAACAAATTCCTGGACTGATTTCTATCTTGAGTTGGGTGGTTTGGCTATGGATTTCCATAGAGACGAAGTGGTTTTCCACCTCTCATGGAAGCTTCCTTGATGATAGGGCCAATCCCATAATTATAGGGATCTCAACTCCCCTTCCTCCTTCTATAAAAGCTTGCCCATTTCCCTTGCAAGCTAGTTCCAGAATCTCCAAGTTCCCAACAGCTTTCATGTTGCAAAAGCCTTCTTGATTCCCCAAGGCCAAATCCAAGCAAGGAGACTATTGCCAAGTATCCGGAGAGAGAGGCTTGTCCCATCCTTGACAGGCTTTATTGAGACATGTTCTGCTGACGACCCGCCAAAGGAGAATTCGGCGTCAAAGCTTTGGTTGTATTCTTCTTTTTTACTCATTAATATTAAGCGACTATTGGTTATGGTTCCACTCTTGTTCTTGATCATGTTCATGAGTTATGTCCTCTTCAACTGACATATAGTTGTATATACTGGATTTTATGCTTGCGTTTGTGTTGTTTCTTGCATGTGCAGGTGTCTGATCACGGAGATCGTGAGGATTGTGATTTGCTAGGGCAAAGGAACGGGAGCACCACCTCTTCTACAAACGACAGCGTTGGATTCCAGGTAAGCCTTCCTCGCAAGTCGGTTTATTTACAATTAGGAACCTGCACTGTAGCGTGTTTGATTGTTGCTAGACCCGATCTAGGCTAGTAGGGATCGCCTCTGTCCGCAGAGGGGATTTACCTCCTCAACACTTATTGACCTTTCTCAAGAACTACAGGTCACCCAAGAGTTAAGAAACTACTCCAAGTGCCCAAATTTTGAGATAGAATGCCTTTTGATGATTTGTGATCCCAACCACATGGAGTACAAAGCATCCATGTGGTTGAGGCTTCCAACCACATGCATAATCCTACCAAGGTGTGGTTGTGACCCAAATTATTCAGCTCATAAAGTGCGGTCCCAGATTCTAATTCTAAATTCCAGGTCAGCCTCCAGACCACTCACCAAAACTCGATGAGACTTTAAAGAATGGTAATTAACATAAGGAAAAATCCATTCATATCAAACTTGGTCAAGGAATTGACCAAACTGGGCCTAAGCATGACATTCATTTCATCAAACATATTCAGAACATGTCATGTATAGGTCATGAATGCATTTTTGAACATAGGGTTCTAATACTTATCCGAGAATCATAAGGAAGGTCTAATTCCCTCCCATAATATCTGAAATAATACTTAAAAGCTCATGCATTCAATAACCATTCATCAACAAATAAAAACATGTTAAGAACCATAACTAGAACCTGTTATGAAACCATTCTTATAACCTACATATAACCAAGATAATGAACATGATAGAACAACCATCATAGTCACAAAATGACAACTAAAAGTATTAATAGAATACAATAGGAAAAGATATTTTATTGTCATATCCAAAAGCCAACCAAGTTAGAGACTTCCACGTACCACTCAACCATAGATTGAGTTTAACCAAATATTTCTTTCAGCCAATCATCTCCATCACATATTCCAAGGTTGAATGTGGGACTCAAGACAAAAACAATGAGGGCTTCCTGGAGATTAAATTACCTCCACCCTCAGGCTACTGCAATCTCTCCAAAATCGGTCAAGAGATCACATAACAAAACCAATATATAAACAACCAGGGTTTTCTGAAGATTAAACCACCTCCACCCTTAGGATTTACTCTAACTCCACCAAAACAATTTATGGGATTACTAGGCCCAAAACAAGCTTGGATGCCTTAGAATTTCTTCACCAATACCTTGAGGAATTTTCTTATCTCCACCCTCAATATTTACCCTAATCCCACAAAAATTGGTTAAGGGATTCCTTGGCCCTATGGGAATTTTTCAAAGACCACCTCACATGGTTCCAAAACCATCCATTAATACAAATATCAACTGAATGAAAGAATCCCATCACACCATGGTTATCTAAAAATGGCAAGGAAAGGTTGAAACCACTATCACACCTGGAAAAACCCATGCTAGTGGGAACAAGAGAACCAAATACATAAATGCATGTACCATGTGTTGGAGCCCTTCGATTTGCAATATTAGCAAAAAAAAATCTGCATGGAACAACATCAAACCACTTTGGATTCCAAGGACCTAGCCTTCTTGGGCTCAGAGAGGGCTCTCTCTATGTTTATGATTATTTTATTTATCTTTAGGCTTATGTTTTCCAATTTTAGGCTAGTTATGAAGTTTTGAAACTGTTTGTTTTATTTGATTGATTGTTTGGTTAATTGATTGATTGTTTCAGACAAATAGATCGACAATGAGAAGCATTAGTCCATTGGGATATGGAGTCATAAATGGTTTTAATTGTACATCAAAACTGCAAGGTTTTTCATAGGGAAATCTAACTATATCAAGTGGATCTTTTAGAATAGATGAAATATGAAATGACAACAAGTTGTAAATTCAGTAAAACTAAAGGGAAATTAATAATCCTTTAACTATACTTCAACAAGAAAAGCCTTTGAGATAACTATTTAAGAGAAAATAAAGAGCAGGACACCACTGAATTATTTAATCAATCCTTGCTAAGAAAACCTTAAGACAACAATACAACAATCCTAAAGAGTGGGAAACCCCTGAATTCCTTAGCTATTACTTTCAGGCAAAGAAAACATTCAAGATAACAGTTTAGTGAAATTAAAGAGCAGGACACCCCTGAATTCTTTAATCAAACTTCAAAGAAGGCCTTTAAGATAACAGCCCAGTAATACTAAAGAGATGGACACCCCTGAATTCTTTAATCACTTACTTTACTAAGAAAACCTCAAGGCAAAAAATTAGGTGGAACTAAAGAGCAGGACACCCGTGAATTCTTTAATCATACCTTGCAGAAGAAAAAATAAAGATAATAGAAAAAGACAGAGTTAAGGTGACCAAACAGCATATCTCAATCTAAAATTTCTATTATATTATCATAGAAATGATGTACAATATGGTAAACAAAGAAGAGAAATAATGACAAAGAGAGATAACATCACCATTAACATAGCTCAATAATCCTGTGAACGTGCTTGTATTACCGATGTCCAAAACAGTTACAATGCTCCATTGCAACAATCGTTGCAACTCAAAATATGATCAAAATCCAGCCTAGCATGCCAATTAACCAACCAACCAGCCAACAAGAATAATGAACAATGCATGCAATATTTAACTGAAATTGAGGAGGTGATCCTATTCTAGGGTTTTCAGGCTATAGCTATTAGAGTAAATGTAATCTTGACCTTTGAGACCATGCAAGGCCCAAGGAAAAATATCACTGACTAACTTGCTATAATAATAACTTTTGACTTAACTGTTGAGCTAACTTTAGGATATTTTTGACTTTTTGGCTTTTCATTAAATTTTACAATAACTGCTAAGCTGCTTAAAAATATCTCTGACTACTTTAATAATTGAAGCTAATTTAAATAAAATGAAGCTATAGGTTGCAAATGTGATTTGGAAGAATTAAAGGCTGAGTAGCCTTGTCATTTGGATTGGTCTTTATTTTTTAATTTTTCTTTAAGCTCTAATTAGTCTTTAAATCTAAAATCTATTTTCATCTGTATCTTCTAATTGTTTTCTCTTTTAGCGCATTTATTGTCACTGTGTTTTCTTTCTTTATCTCTGCTCTTTGATTGTTTTATCTTTGATCTTTATGTGATTTTCCTTTAACTTGGTCTTCCAACCCTATCTTTAACTTTTATCCTTTGATTAATCCTTTTACTGTGTCTTTAATTTGCCTTTCATCTCTGCGTACGCAACCACTATATAATCCTTTATTTTCTTCACCATTTCCTTTAACGAAAACCATGTTGTTGTGTGATTAATTGCATGATATTTATTAATCAAAATCCATTTCTGCTTTCCATTATTCTTGCGGCCTTGGTCCTTTTGATGAAACAAGACTTTCTAGATCATCACCTAGAGGACTTGTTTTGTTAGGTCCCTATATTACTGGTATAGTCCCTTATTTTTGTTTGTGTAACCCCCTTATTTTTATTATTGTACCCTTGTAACCCCCATATTTTTATTATTGTTCCCTTAAATTATTATTGTTAGGTCGGCTAGGATTACATTGTGGCCCCACTAGGATTACATTATAGCCCCATGGACTCTCATATATAGAAAGGAGGTTTTATAAATTGTATCATTCAAGAATTATTCATTTATGTAATGTATTGGAGGTTTCCCCCTCGAAGTGGCTTATTTCTAAGGCGTTGATATCTCTTTTCTTCTATTTTTGGAGCTGGTTACACAACATTCGGTATCAGAGCTTTGGATTCTAGGGTTTCGCTACTCTAAACAGGTCATCATGGAATTTTCGCTATAAAGTTTTTTCTATGAAGGTTCAGAATCAGAAATTTTTAGGGTGATAATATGAAATCCTAAGGAAACTCGTCAAAAAAATTCAGAGCTTTGCTCGCAACATTTTTGGAGATATGATCTGTGGAAGATAGTGATTTTTCAGGCTCCCGGATTTCATCGCAAAGAGGTGATTGTAGGAACAGTTTCATAACTCTCTCTCTGAGCATCGGATTGGAGTTCTGTAAAAAGTGGTCGAAATTACACGGACTATAGTTTCATGGCTATCAATTTCAGAGGCGAAAGACAAAACAGTGACAGGTGGCAAGTTGTACAAGTTCGCTCTAATATAGTAGTCCACAATTAGGTCACTGTGGGAGATTGGACATAACTTTGTCTTGGAGAATCCAAATCAGGTCAGACCTATGGCATACAAAAGAGAATTTAGAGGGCTACTTCAATGATGAATTTCAGATATTTAATAGCCACAAACACAGAGATAATCCAATTTCAATATCAGGCTCCTCAAAAGTAAGAATCAATAAGTCTTTTATTTTTATTTTATTTTTTTCTGAATTTCATAAGTCTTGTTTGAAGAATCAATTTGAATTGATTCCAAGGGCATATTGTAGAATAGATATCAGTATTGGGCTCTAAAAAATGCCCCGTAAAAATAATTCAACACCCATTAAGCCTTCAAAAGGCTCTACTATGACTCATGAAGATGAAGAATTACAACATGATCTATCAAAATTACAAGAGCAAGTGCACCAAATTTCGCTCTCGCAAATAGCAGCAAAAAATGAAATGGAAGTTTTGAAGAAAGGCGTGGAAGCGAAGATGCATGGTGTGAAGAATAATATGGATGGTTTGAAGAAATACGTGGAATCTAAGATAGATGGCATGGAAGCTGGCATGGAATCTAAGATGGATGACATGGAAGCTAAAATGGAAAACATGAAGAATGATCTAAAAGCAGACATGGAAGGTTTGACAAAGTTGATACAAGAAATGTTTCCTAATCGTGAAAAGATAGTAGAGGAAACTCATGATGAGAACAAAATAAATGTTAATCGTGATTTCATAAACTCTAATGTTGGTGGGAAGAACCACCATATTCCGAAAATGGATATGAGGAAGTTTGATGGAAAGGATCCTGTAACATGGATACTACAGATGGAGCAATATTTTGATCTCCATAACGTGCAAAACACACAAAAGGTACGCATTGCAACTTTACATTTAGAACAAAATACATTTGTATGGTATCGATGGTTTTTCTCCCGTAAAAAAATTGTCACTTGGTCAATTTTTACAGAAGAAATGATAGCACATTATGAGGATACAAAGAGAAACACCTTCTTTAGCCAATTGATAAATCTCAAACAAAAGGGTTTAGTGGGGGATCACATTGAGGACTTCCAAAAATTGAATATAAGGGTAACTGATATTCCAGAGGAACACATGATTGATCTCTTCATAGGCACTTTAAAGGATAGCATCCAACATGAAGTTCACGTTTTGGAACCTGATTCATTGGAGAAGGCATTCAGGTTGGCAAGAAAAATTGAATGTAAAATTATGGCGACAAGGAATCCTACCACTCACTTCTATAAAGAAGGAAGTGTTGCTACACCTAGATTTCCACAACCTACAAGGTTGACGCCACAAAAATTGGATGAAAAAAGAGCAAAAGGGATTTGCTACAGTTGTGATAGCAAATACACTAAAGGTCATAAGTGTGTTGTGAAGAAATTATTTTACATAGATTGTGAAGAGGAAGAAGAAAATGAACAAGAAGAGGATATACACAAGGAACCAGCCGTAGAAGAGGAAGAAATGAGTCCAACCATATCATGTAATGCACTGGCAGGAATCACCACTCCTCAAACTCTCAAGATAGAAGGACATATCAAGAAGAAAAAGGTAATAGTCTTGATTGATTCAGGTAGCACCCATAATTTTATTCATTGTAAGGTAGCCAAGGAATTAAATTTTTACCTAAGTGATGGTTGCAAATGGAGGAACTATAAATTGCTCTAGAAAATGCCATAATATCAAGCTAACCATGGGGGGATATGTATTGAATAGTCCAATGATTTCCATTCCTATGGGAGGTGCTGATGTGGTACTAGGAGTACAATGGTTACAATCTTTGGGGACAGTAGCTTTTAATTTTCAAGAACTTATCTTGAAATTTTTTTTAGAAGGAAATGAAGTCGAATTACGGGGTATTGCAGGGAATTCAGGAAATATAATAAGCTCTAATGTCATGAAAAATCTTCTAAAGAAAGAAAAACGAGGCATAATTGCACAATTATGCTCACTAGAAGTTCCAACATCAAAATCATCTGTTTTTGCATATCTCCAACATGTCTTGAACAATTATTCCAAGGTGTTTGAAACTCCCAAAGGACTCCCACCTATTTATGATCATGATCATGCTATTCATTTGATTCCAGGAAGTGTTCCTCCAAACATCAGGCCTTATAGATATCCTTTTCTCCAAAAGAGCGAAATTGAACATATGATTGCAGAAATGTTAGAGGCAGGTATAATTCAACCTAGTCAAAGTTCTTTCTTTGCTCTTGTAGTATTGGTATACAAGAAGGATGGATCATGGTGCATGTGTCCTGATTATAGGGAGCTCAATAAGCTCACCATTAAAGATAAATTTCCCATTCCCATGATTGATTAATTATTGGATGAATTACATGGAGCAATTTATTTTACCAAGTTGGATCTTTGTTCAGGATATCATCAAATTAGAATGAAGACTGAAGATATTCCAAAAATAGCATTTTGAACTCATGAGGGTCATTATGAATTTTTGGTCATGCCTTTTGGCCTTACCAATGCACCTTCTATATTTCAAGGGTTGATGAATTCCATTTTCAAACCCTTCCTTAGAAAATTTGTGCTAGTATTTTTTGATGATATACTAATCTACAGCAGGTCTTGGAAGGATCGTGTTGAACATGTTGATAGGGTGCTAAAACTATTGCAGGAGAAATAATTATATGCAAAAACATCTAAATGTTTCTTTGTAGTACAAGAGGTGGAATATTTGGGTCATATTTTATTTCACGAGGCTGTTAAGGTGGACCCTAAAAAAATTAAAGCCATTAAGGAATGGATAGTCCCCACAACCATAAAGTAGTTGCAAGGATTTCTCGGGCTAACAGGGTATTATCGCAATTTTGTTAAGAACTATAGGATAATAGCAGCACCTCTTGTTATATCTCTGTAATAAGCAAGATTGGAAAAGTCCGATCACAGAGTTAACATCATTTCAACCAACTTTGGGATTCTAGGATCTAGCCCCCCTGAATCCGGAGAGGGATCTCTCCAATATGTACAAAGATGGATATTGTCTTTGAAGTTTAGGGTGATGATATTAGGCTAGTTATGAAGGCCAAGGGTTTTGTTTGGTTTTCTCGGA